>OX451396.1:16148655-16346998 GCA_949629135.1 Eremobia ochroleuca
TGGAGTCGTGCCCGAAGCTCTAGCAATAATTTATCAGGTTCCTAAGACATGTTTTTGTAGTTAGATTCTATTTGCACGAATTTTCGCAAACACTGCCGCTTTGTTTCTAAATTTTTTATAGACATCAGTCAGTCGTTTTATTGCTTTCTATATTTTATGTTTAAATATAAATCGAGTCATTTTCAACGTTACGTTAAAATTTGTATATGAGGCATTTAAGTGCTGTACGAGGGACCGTTGCAATTGCAAAGTAAATATATCAAAATGGCATAATTTTTAGAGCTATCTTATAGATATTATAGTCATTTCGTTTTATAGGTGTAAATGATAATAAAGAGATTTATTTTGGAGCGTCAAGGTTTGGATATTGTAAAGTCTTTGGAGAGCTGTGATCATGATGGATATAAAGCAGTCATATTTTTAAAATATACATTTAAGAGTTATAACGTAATTATACTATTGTACAGTCGGTCTGTATAATAAGGTGACGTAAGAAGTAATCAGTAGCCGACTGGCCGGGAGGCGACCGGGCGCGGAGTGCGCATGCGCACGGCACCGCGGCCGCGCGCGGGCCTAGCTATGCATCTGTGAGCAGATGTATTATCATATCAAAAAAGCAATAACTATTATTTGATAAAGAACGATTTATTTCATTTTTAAATACTATTTTAACCAAGTTGTTATAAATGTAGTTAGTAAATTGGAAAGATCTCTTGAGAAGTCCACGGTCATATTATATAGTTCTTTTGAACAATAACGAAATTCTCATAATGATAAAGTCTCACGTTTACGTCATATCAATTTGTAATACTTAGTTTTTTCACTATTTTGTACATCTTGTGTACAAATAACATAATCAAATAACATCAGATCATAGAAACAGGCAGATTACACGTTGCAAGGCTCGCGACAGTGGTCGAGATGGCAGTCTGATTCTTACAAATTGTTTATTAGTCGGCGAACCAACCATGGGATTGTTATTTGTAATTTTGTAAACTGCCATACGATGCACTGTCGATCGGTCGGAGTCGCGATGAACTAGTGAAAGATGTAACGTTGCACTGGAATTATAAACTACGATGTAATTGTGGTCGTTGTACAAATGGTTGCCGTTTCTGTGGTCTGAGCCGTGTACACACGACACAGTACACTGTCTGCACATCTTTAGCAGTCAACTGTAAGAGATTGGTGTACCTATAAATAAGTTACAGTTACCAGAGTTAGGATATATAAGTAGTCACGCAGTGCTACGTAGTAAAATGTTACTATTATGTAATATTTTACGATGCCAATTGAAAGTCTTAATGCTCAATTTTGCCAAATTTTACTTGCCGAGAACGCGTCTTGTCTATTAATTTCGTGTTTTAACGTTTGGTATAGCACACATTCCCGTTACTAAAACACCTTTAGGTATTTGAAAGTGAGAAGGGAATGGGACAGATTGCTCAATATATGAAATATTTGTATTTCGTTTATAGTTCATAATAACATAACACATTCACATAGAACATGGAAATTTTTGGCCCAATGAAAATTATATCATTAGAGAAGTAAATGAAAATTTAATTGTAATTTAGAAATGATAAATTGAGAGTTAAAAGGATTTGCAAGTATATATATTTGTGACGAATGCTCGAGATGCAATATGTTAATTTAGTGCCAAATGATAAGTTAACTCGTAGCAATATATTGTATCCTAATGCTCTTGTGTAATTTCTCACGTAGTGTTAATGACCTATGAGGTTTCGAAGGTTTCTTTTACAAGACTATAATATATTTATACAGGGAAAGTGTTAGGTATGTACTGTTGTTTGGATTTAAGAGTGTTGTTGGGGTAAAATACTCATTGAGGCAGGGTGTAAAAATAAGCGCAAGTACCTCATCGTACAGCCGACAACTGGATTCTTTCACTCCCTAGAATAGTTTTGATAAATATTTTATTTGAATTTATTGTTTAAATATAAAATTTAAATCAACAGAAATAAATGCACCTCCACCTGAGACAGGGTAATGTCTTTACATGAACAAGCTTCCGCAGCTGTGAATACAGTTATTTTTACACTCTGACCTTTATAGCACTGAATGAGCAATGGAACAAGAGAATTTATTTACTCAAATAAGTTTTTTTTTAAATTATTTACGATAATTTTGTACTAAATTTTAATATACATTATTTTGCATTTTATGATTGTAATGGCAGCTGTCCATACCATGTGAACGATACAATCGGTCACTATAATTTAGGGTTTCATAAATAAATTTAAAACGATACATCGAACATGACACATTGGGCACAAATATTATTAAAAATATGTACTTTTTCTTTGCTTGCTATTGTTAAATAATAATTGAAATCTAAATTACACTGTTCCTGATACGCGGTCGTAGTAAGCTTTGTGAAACCCTAATAAGCATTAAAGATGTAATGATGTAGAGTGGGGCGGCATTCGGTCGGTAGTAGCGAGTGGCGTGGCGACGTCCGCCACCGGCCGCGTGCGACCCACTCGGCCCTTAGTTTTCACTGAGCAAAATCTTTGAACTTTTGTATATAAAGAGAACAACATCGATGCCACTGTGCTCTGAGAGGACACAGCGTTGTGCCAAAATTACGTGCTAGTCTTTAAAACAAATGTTGTTATCATTTTCAGATTTTATTTAGTCCAGAATGTGTTTGTTCCTGTGCTGTGAAAATATTTTCTAACAAACCAACACTCGGTGATTGATGGTGGTGGTGAGGGACAATGTGGTCGCTTTATTCTCGCGGTTGACGGTTCTTAGTTTTTAGTCTTGTAGAATATGATAATTAAAATGAACATTTCCTCATTGGAGTTCCTTAGACGTATCATTTTGATATAATAAATCTAGGGCAACGGTGGAAATGAAATTGCCGGATCTACGGCGCTATAAAATCGGTCCTTTTTTGTAAAACTGACCACATTGTAAACTAAAATTACGGATTTAGATCGACAACTATAATCAGAACTGTCAATACTCCAAGTTATCATAATCAGTCGTAGGACTAGCTTACTAATAGTTACAAAACCTTATAGGTTATGCCAAGCCCTTTGTGCCTAGGTATAAAATTCTCACTTTTATAAAATTGACACGTATGCCTGTGATATTATTTTTTCTATTAGTTAGATTAGTTGTAGGAACACATTCATGGTATCAATGGCGGCAGAATTTTGGCAAGATCGAATTTTCCTCTAAAATTAAGTATAATAAGGATCGTCCAAAGCCACCAAGCTATAAATGTTCCCGTGTAAACGATTGTAGTTGTCGATGGTTAAACTAAATTGTGTCATTAAAGACGAGTCATAAAAGCTAATTATTTAGAGTTACGAAGTGTTGTGTTGGTTTGTTGTTATATTTATAGTATTTATGAAAAATGCACATAATAATTTAGCTTTGAGCTTGTGCAATATTATTCCAAATTGTTTATAGAAGAAAACTGTTATAATTATTTCTAAATTGTTATATATTTTTATAAACGTAAAAGACAAAGGCAACTTAAATTATATTTTTGTTGTGCATTTATTATCAAATTTTATCAATATTGAACCACAAACTCATTGTGGACTGTAATGTCTGTCGTCTGTGAAAACTGTTAATTAGGTACAGTAGATGTTTTTTTTTATATATGCTAATATTGTGAGTCAATTCTAGTAATGTTAATGTTCCCTTTTATTTAGAATAATTTACGTTAATAAACAAATTAATCTAAGATTGCTCAACCAAGATGCAATGCTAACTGCAATGTAGATGTACGAAATAATTTTATATTTGTCCTTTTATATTATTTATCTGATATTTCAGTTTTATTCATTTGTGAGTTATGGCAGCGCATGTTAGTCTTATGTTTATTCTTAAGAGAGGCCAAATGTTGACTTGCTTATGTGAGACTGTTTTGCCAAGAATCAGAAAGTATATTATTACCTACATTGTTTTAAAATAAATGCTTTTATATAAAATCGATCCTTGTTTTCTAATTCATCTAACCTCGACACTATAATATAAAAACAAATACGGTGGCGTCCACCTGTCTACCCCATATAAGGCCATCAGATCATGGTGCTGCTGAGTCAGAATCGCTGACGACTCACCATGATACTTTTACCTCTTACGAGTTACGGCTTACCTTCTGAAAGTTAGTGCTAAATAAGTCATCGGGCCAACTGAGTCATTGGATTTATAGTAACAAAACCTAGTTCCCCGATTCCATGAAGAAACCGCAACCCCACCTAAAAGGATTGATGAACTAATTGAGGCAAGTTCGCACATGGGAAAAGCATGGAAATGGTACCTACATTATGGGTTTCGAAAATCGATCGTGATTCGTGTAGTTGTGGCATACATAAGCACGTTGTCTGTATCGAGCAGACACGAGACGGGCGAGTTGAATGACCCTTAAGTAATCAAATAACATCTGTATTGGAAAATATATCTAAATTAAAGCAAATTAATGCATAAATTAATTATAGGATTTTTTAACATTCATCGAAGTTCAATGCCTTGAAGGGGGTTTTCTATTTGTAGCCCACCACGGCTTCAATAAATACTCAACTACCTCATAACCGGTATTTGCGGAAAATACGATTTTTACCGGATGTGGATAGTTGGCAGACATGGCACTACTTCCGGTCAGTCAATTTTTGAATGGTCAGCACTACGCGGTGCGTAGGTAGCTGGCTACTGTAATAAAATAAATCAGAGTGCGGTTTCAGTCTCGCGTCTCCTTTTTTATAAATATATTTCATTATATTTGTGTAAAATTTTGCTCTAATTGTATTAATAAAAAAATCGAAAATACGTTTCGTTTCACGGTTTGATTGGCCTTGTACTTTTATTTGCTGTCAAAGAAATCTAGCGTGTTGATGTGTCAATGTCATTGTCAAACGAGAATCACTGAAATCGTAACTTGTAAACTTCTTTTTCAGTTACTTACTATAAAATGCAGATCTGTAATTAGATCATACCAAATCTATCCAGGCATTTCTTATCATCTTATGTCTACGTCTACGAACAAATCTCTATCAGAAGGATATTAGATGGCGTTTCCTCAGCCTAACGCACAAAGAGGTTAGATTATTATTTTTTATAAAAAACACAAAATTCAACCAATTAACAAGATTTTTCATTAATCAAATAACCTATTTGTTTGTAGAGCTAACAAATAGGAAGATATTAGAAGAGCTGCAGTTGAAGAAACAGATGCTCCTGAAGCAAGGTGCTGTGGCTCCTCTGACTGCTACCTCTATATCTCTGACACAGCCCAGCCCTGTCAGCCAGCTGCCCATGTGCTCTATCCCAGCAGGCTCTGCTACTGCTGTAAGTAAAAGTCCGAAAGTATTGACCATAAAATTGATTTACACAAAGAGATAATTTTTATAATTTTAATGTTTGTGTTGAAACAGAGTTTGCCTTGTTTCTTCTTAGTTACAGAAATGATATCATTATACTTGTCCATTCTAAGTCTATTAAATAATTCCTACTTAGAGAAGCACAGGACTGGTTTATGTGATAATGCTTGAGGGAGGCCTATGTCATGCAGTCAACATCTTTCAGCTGACAAGATGTTGATGGTAACTAAATACATAATTAAGATTATTAGAATAATTAGGATTAAGTAGCGTGTTATGTTAATGAATAATAAAATTCTTTTTCAAGGGATTTCCTCAACTGCCTGAAGCAAATATAGTGAACACAAGTCACAGAGCAGCATTACAGCACGCAAACGCTACATCCTGTGGCTACTTCGTCTCCCAAGACTCATCATTTGGGAACCAGATCCTCCCTGTTCTACCCAGATTCGATAATAAGTGATACAGCAGCAATGTCTGCTGTAATGAAGCTGAAGGCCCTGCAAGGACATTTAGAGAGTCTGAATGGGTTTGAAAAACCAAAAGTTCAGTACGAGCAATATGAGACACCAGCCCATCTTGCTGCTACTGCTCTTTACACTATTCAGGTAAATAATGAAACTATAAAATATTCAATTTATATATTTAACCCGGCGAGCATGAGCCAGGGTATCTCACACCCTGGTAAAATTTAAAAGTAGCGTATTTTTTAAAATCCTCGTCTGGCGGCACTAGCTCGCTCAGTAGCTGAAGGCATAGGTGTGCGGGACGGGGTAGTGGCGTGATCGCAGTGTGGCGTTAGGCACCGGCCGGGATATACGTGCCCAAACTTGTCTCGGGCATGTTATACCCTGCCTCATTTCTTACGTATTTTTTTTACGTAATGATGTAATCATAAACTTTAACTGTTTTATTAGTTTTTTTTCTGTTATTTTTAGCTCTTTATTGTTTGTTTGTTGTTTTAGCTTTTAATTCTTTTTTTTTATTATATTATATGGATTTGTTATTAGTTTATTTATTAAACATTCTTTTTTTATCTCTTTTTAAATAAACGTTGCCCCACCCTAGGAATTTCTCCTGTATTGTGGGTGCGTTTACAAACATTTAAAGTCACATACACAAACAGCCACACTTGTTTCCTATGCTTCAAAGAAAAACAAGGTGGTTCTGGTTATGTCCACCATGCACCATGACAATTCAATAGATGAATCTACAGGCGAGAAACAAAAACCTGAAATGATAACATTTTATAATTCGACTAAAGCTGGCGTTGACGTGGTTGATGAATTGAGTGCCAGTTACAACGATAGTCGCAACAGTAAACGGTGGCCTATGACTTTGTTCTATGGTATCTTGAACATGCATCATATATTGAGCAAATAAAAACTTTACGATCAAGACAACACAATTCATTCGTAGTTTTGGGCTTATCAATGATTTACGAACACTTACATTCAAGAAAATCAAAAAAAAAATATTCCAAGTTTCGTCCGCCAGCGAATCGAAAAACAGCTCGGTTAGCCCTCACCTAGACATGCAAATGTAACCGGACGATATGTCATATGCCAGGATTGTCCATATAAGGAGGATAGAAAAACCAAACATTCTTGCAATGCTTGTGCCAAGCCCATATGTTTGGAGCATGCAAAATTTATTTGCGAAAATTGTGCTGATCTCAACAGTACTGATTAATCCTATTTACAATTAAAAAAATAATAATAAGTTAAATTACGAGGAGGATCTCATTATCTTTTAGTTTTAAGTTGATTTACATTCCAAAGATAAATATTTTTGTTCAATTCTTAATTTTTGTAAAACCCTAAATTTTGTCCCTATAATTATTAGAGTATAAGAAAAACATGAATTAATAAATAATTATTATTTTATATGGAACTTCTTTCATTTAAATCCATTAATTAATGAATTATGATACAAAATAAATCAACAAAATTCAAAAAATAATAATAAGAATTATATTACGGTACATTAAGATAAGGGTATGTCCCACCCTGCCACATTCTTGAAGTAACTTTTTTTCACCTCATGCTCGCCGGGTTAAGAGCTCAACAGCCACTAATGAGGCACATTTACTTTTTCTATTGTTACAGAACTAAATAAGCTTGCCTAACAGACAAGGGGATATAGATGCAATTTTTTTAAACAGATAGCAAAATATTCTTGTCATTTCTCATGCCCTAAAAGTTCGTCTTTATGTTGTACAGACGCCAGCACATGAAGCTACTACAATCTGTCAAATTTCTTTAATAGATTTTCAACTTTATCCCCAAAAGTAAGGTTCAAAGTTGATTGGGAAAATTTGACAGCTTCCGGTAGCTTGATGTGTTTTTTTTTTTTTTCTTTCTTTTGGCTTCGCACGGTTTGTGCATTCAGCCAGTGTCACGTTTTCATCTTATATCACAATGGAAAAAAAGGTAGGGAAACGAAAAAGGATAACGGAATTAATTATATCGGGATTTAGTGATTGTATCTATAGGATCAGTATTTACAACGAATAGAGTAATTAGCTAAATATATACAATGACGAAAAGTTATAACTTAATATTATTAAAAGTAATGAATGAGACTATACATTTATATACAGGAAAGCTATTTGTACAAAGTAAAGAAAGTATTGAGGTAGGAAAAGGAGTACTGAGGGACAAGAGGTTACTGAGAAAGGATGAACGGTCATATAAGGGACAGGAGAAAAAAATGTGATTTAAGTCGCCTACGTCTGTGCCACACAGGCAAATGGGGTTATCAATGATATGAAGTTTGGCAAGATGGGCTGGAGAGCAGACATGACCCAGTCTCATCCGTATTAGGATGGAGGTCTCCATCTTACCAAACTTTGCCCTGCCAAACCACGGTTTTTCCGGAACGTCGGGTTGAATTAAAGAAAAATAATGACCCTTTGATTTGCTTCCGATATTCCAAGCTACCTTCCAGGTGTCCCGAAAAAAAGTCTTTGGTAACGTCGCGAGGTCGTAGCAAAAATTTATGTATGGTACTAAGTCCCCACATTGCACCGCTTCACCAGCAAGTGTGTCAGCCACTTCATTCCCATGGATTCCAGCATGGGCTGGAATCCACACAAATTGCAATGTATTACCCTCGGAGATGATTCTGAGCGCAAATTCTCTTATTAAATAAATTATAGGTAACTGTGATTTGTGTTCGAAAGGGGATTTATTGATGGCTAGAAGAGCACTTTGAGAATCAGTAAAAATTATAGTATTTTTAAGCTTTAAGACACGAATATATTCAATGGCCTTTAAGATGCCGAAACATTCCCCCGTAAAAACAGAAGTCTCAGGAGGCAGTTTTATTTTTTGTACGATGTTGTATTGAGAATGGTAAGTGCTTATCCCAACACAACCCGTCGGTGACTGCTTGGCAGCATCCGTAAATATATGGTGGTACTCTAAGTGTTCAGCCAGAAAATGATTAAAATTTAAATGGCAATCGGGATCTGATTTACTCACACAATTATATTTTATGATGGGGCTGTATTGTAAACTCTCATAGCTACTGTTAAATAGAGGAAGTTTATTGGAACGGTGAATAGGAGAAGAGAGTGAAAGGATTTTTTTATAACTTACAACTAAACAAGGAGCACGTTTATGGGACCAGTAATCTGAAGATTCAATCTGCAACACTAAAGAGTCCAGTTTAGGAATGAGAGGATGAGTTGAGATCTGAAGAATCCGGAACAAATATTTGTCAGATAGGAATTGTCTTCTAAGATATAAAGGAGCTTCCCCGCATTCAACTTGGAGTGCATTAATGGGACTAGACTTCATGGCACCCGAAATAATACGTAAAGCCTTAGACTGGATGCGATCCAACTTTTTAAAAGCCGTAACACTGCCTGGTTCCAGAACGAACAAACCATAATCCAAAGTGCTTCTGATGATTGCGTTGTAAACGAGTTTCAAAGAAAAGGGATGTGCACCCCACCACACGCCAGAGAGGCACCTAAGCATGTTTAGGTGATTTTCACATTTGTTAACAATATAATCACAATGAGGAACACTACTTAATTTACAGTCAAGTATTATACCTAGATATTTGAATTTATCTTTCACTGGGATAGGTATTTCCTTATAAAAGAGATTTACTAAGGGAATATTTCTCTTCCGGGTGAATAAAACAGCTGCGCTTTTAGACGTGGATAAATCCAAACCGTTAAAATATAACCATGACTCCAATGAAGATAAAGCAGAATTAATAGCATAGCTAGCTTGGTCAACAGATTGGCTTGAAGAGTATAATAATAAATCGTCGGCATATTGAAGAACCTTAACATGGTTAGTTAAGGACAAGTCTAAATCAAAAGTGTAAATATTGTAAAGAATGGGACTGAGCACAGAACCCTGTGGGAGACCTCTCCATACAAGACGAGATACTTCATGATCTCCTATTAACATATTAACAGAGCGTTCAGTCAGGATATTAATAATGAAATTCGACAAATTCAATGGGACTTGTAAGGTTTTTAATTTATTTTGTAAAACAGATAAGACAACATTATCGTAAGCTGCATTTATGTCAAGGAAAACTGCAACGGTGGATTGGTTATTAGAGAAGGATAACCGAATATCGGATGTTAAAATACTTAAACAGTCAGTTGTACTTTTACCTTTTCTAAAGCCATATTGTGACTCTGCCAAAAGGCCCTTACTTTCAACATACCATTCTAGGCGGTTTTTAATTAAGTGCTCCGCTAATTTCATCAGAATTGAAGACAAAACTATGGGGCGGTATGAAGAAGCTTCAGATGGAGTTTTATTTGGTTTAAGGAATGGCAACACCCTTTGACGTTTCCATTCAACAGGGATGTTTCCTGTATTCATAATAGAATTAATAATCTCTAAGTAATAATTGAGGGCGTCGTCATTTAATTTAGCAAAAAATGAATACGGAATGCCATCATTACCTGGTGCAGAATCCTTAGTTTTATGGATAACACCCTTTAATTCAGTGAGAGTGAACGGAAGATCTAGAGTCGTATGACTGTCTTGGCTAGTGGATACGAGAGACAGGTTAAGGTTGATACTCTCAGGAACAAAAGGGGGAGCCAATTTATCTAAAAATTCAGTGGCTAAAGAATCGGGAATAGGAGAAGGGTTGTTATAAATGGACCTAAACCTGCGAATATTGCGCCAGACAATCGTAGGGTGAGTATTCGGTGATATTGATGAGCAAAAGTTATGCCAAGATTCAAATTTTTTCTTCTTAAAAAGTTTACAAGTTTCATTTATTAAGTTGGTAACAATTTCAAAATTGATATCAGACATATCAAGGTTATAGTTGTATTCTGCCTGTTTACGTTTGTTAATAAATTCTGTGCATTCAGAGTCCCACCACGGAGGCGAGGGAATTGTACTAATATTGTTACTTTTTACAGGGAAAACTTCATCTGCCGCTGCGATTAATATGAGTGCTAAAGCTTCAGCACAACTATTTTCATTGCCATCAGAAATAACGGGCAAGGAGCAAAGCTTTCTGTCAACAATGTTTCTAAATTTGTCCCAGTCATTACTAATTCTATTAGGAATTTTATGTCTTAAGTTTGATTTCCTTAATGGCGCATTTCGTTTGGGAAAAGGATAAGAAATAACTATTGGAAAATGGTCACTACCATAAGTAGAGGATAAAGTATGCCAAGTTAGTGAAGAGGCTAAGTTTGGAGAACAGATAGAAAGGTCGATTGCGCTTTGGTTCTGATTGGGATCTGAACGGCGTGTGGGGGATCCTGAGTTCAAGATGCATAAGTTATGTAAGTCTATTATATCTAATAATTCATCACCATAGCAATTAGAAGTTGAACAACCCCATGATTGGTGATGGCAATTAAAGTCCCCCAATATTAAGAAAGGCTTTGGAAGACAAGAAAAGAGATTAGTCATCTCTTGAAGAATAGAAGAAGAAGGATGAGGGATGTAAATAGAAACTAGACAGGTATGTTGCACTTTAATAGCTACAATTGAAATTTCCTCACTATGAGGAGGTAAGGAAATGATGGAGAAAGGGATAGAATTCTTGATAAGTATAGCTACTCCACCATACCCATCAGATCTATCCTCTCTAATGGTTAAATAACCATTAATTTTAAAAATATGATTAGATTTGAGCCAAGTCTCTGCCAAGGCAAAGGCAAGTGGCTCATATTTGTTTAAAAGATAAATAACATCACTCTTTTTGTTTACCAGACTGCGGCAATTCCACTGGATTATTTTGGATGTGTTGTCCATCATGAATGGATTGAGATACATTGAAAGAAGGGGCAACGTTGGACGGTGAAATGTTGAACTGAGATAGAAGATTGTGTAATGCAGATAGAAAATCGTTTATGGAAAATGTTGTGTCTTTTTTTTCATTATGATTATTAGGAAAAGCACAACCATTAGATGGTTGGGGAATGTCAAAATCTTTGATGATGGCATTGTGAGCCTCTTTATTATATCCTTGTACAGATTTGGGAGGGGAGCGTGGTTTGAGAAAGACAGTCTTTTTATAGCTACTTGAAGCAGGCATTTTATTAGGTGAAGAGATTGATGGAGTATCTGCAAAATTTTTGGAAGGAGAGGATAAGAGTGCATCAACATATGATTTAGTTACTGGGGGATATACTTTTGCTGCTTCAGCATAAGATACTGAACATTGTGCCATGTATGTTTTAATTGATTTTTGCCTAGAAAATTCTGGGCATGACTTATTAGTAGCATAGTGAAAACCAGAGCAAAGGCAGCAAGATGCACTTTCTTCTTCTCTTTCACAACTGTCTCCAGTGTGGCCATGGCCACATTTATAACAACGAGGTTTGGACCTGCATTGAATTTTAGTGTGACCAAAACGACAGCAATTGAAACACTGTACAGTAGGGAAAATATATAAATCTACAGGTAATGCATTATAGCACATAAAAATTCTTTTCGGTAGAACCTGTCCATCAAAAGTAACAACTATGGATTGAGAAGGTTTCCAAACAGTTTGACCATCAACACTGGTTTTAAAATTGAGGCGTCTGACTTTCAAAATTGGACCGCAACCAATTGGTACTG
Source organism: Eremobia ochroleuca (assembly GCA_949629135.1). Taxonomy (NCBI): domain Eukaryota; kingdom Metazoa; phylum Arthropoda; class Insecta; order Lepidoptera; family Noctuidae; genus Eremobia; species Eremobia ochroleuca. Next base: position 16,161,083 of record OX451396.1, read on the forward strand.
TTATATTATCAATAACTTCCTCTGGAGACCATTCCGCAGGAACACCACGCACTAAACCCATTCTAGTAACATTAAAAGTAGGTATAAACGCTTTGTAATTATATGTTTCGAGACTATTGTTAGTAATAAAAGAATTTGCATCCAGGAAATTCGAAAAGGATAAAGATATTTTATTGCGGCCGATTTTTTTGACGCTACCGTTTATTATATTTTGGAAGGCATTGTGCTTTAAGAACTTGCCAAATGTGATTGGGTGCAATGTCGTTCCATCATCTGGTGAAATTATATTTTTTTGGACGTGTATAACATAAGGCGCAATGTCAGTTTTTTCGTAGGTTTTTCTACCAATCTGAGAAGGAACAACTAAGGACGGAGCAGGATTATCATTTTTTTTGTTGGTAGGTAAATCAGAGCAGTTAGGCTCCGATGCAGTAGCTAATGTATCCGTGCATCCACAACCCGAAGACTCGGAACCGTGGTTTTTGCGGGTACGACGGCGTTTGTTGCAATGTTTGCAAACATGCACACGGCTTCTTTTTAAATTTCGGGCCGAACCCGACCCATCGGTATCCATGCCCGATTCGTCGATGGTAACAAAATTGCCTGCCGGGGGCACAAAGTCCCCCGGGTCTGGCGGGTCATTCATTTTATACTAGAACTTATTACTAAAAAGAACTTACCACTACCGAAGAAAATAAACTAAAACTAATATTAAAAATAAGAGAAAGACTAGAATGATAAAACTACGGCTACTGATCTTATATAACAATGTTTTCAATTTTTTCTTTAAAGGCCGCGTCCACCAAGTTCGACGTTTCCCGCGCTTTTTTCAGCTTGATGTGTTGCACATAGGCGACATAAAGTCGCTTTTTCTGCTCTAGTGCGTACATTTTTTCGTAAGACTAAGATAATCAGGCCCAACAGCCACACGCACAATAAAACAGCACAGATTAAAGTAGTTATTTTTTTTGATTTGCTTTAATTTATATCACTTCTGTGTTTTCTTTAGTTAATTTAATAAAACCAGATAAAATAGTTGTCATTTATTATTTAAAAACGCAAAGAAACGTTTTTATACTTAGTGGCTACTGCAGTATGAAGTACCCAAGTCGAATGACAGAAATGTTTAAAATTAAAAAAAAAAACTTAAAAAGTTTGTGGCGGGAATTAGCTATTCTCTTCTTCAATTTTGCAACATTCTTTACGCCTGTTTCATTTTCTCACAATCGAAGTGAAAAGCAGAGTGTATAACACAGGCATAAACAAGCCTTTTTACCCCTCGACTTAACTATCCAGCCTCGGCTACGGCTCGGGTTCTCGGGGTAAAATGGCTTCTTTTATGCACTAGTTGTACAATCTAATATTATTACACTCGTAAGATTGAGAATAACATAAAAAAATCATGTTTTGCATTTAACATAGATTACAAACAACTTAAAATTAATAAAAAATGAGAGCCTTTTGGGCTGTCACCTTACATAAATAGCATATAATATATAAGACAACCATATAAAATACATTTTATATTTATAAGTATTATAACACAATAAATAAAACATATTTATCATAATTTGCAATTTTGCACATAAAAAATAGTCAACTTAGCTGACTTTTTTCTTTTTCAACTTATACTTCCATACTTCTCTAAGCAGTCCGTCATTATATTTCTTACAGACACAATTTGAATCCATAGAAAACTGCACCGTCCTAGACGCTGGCTGTGGTCCAGGTATATGGGGTATTGGCGCGGCGTTGCTAGGCGCTAGTGTGGTGACAGCCGTCGATATCGACGACGATGCACTAGAGGTTTTTAAGGAAAACGTCGACGAAATGGAAGTCACCAACATTGATGCTGTACAGTGTGACTTTTTGGATTCAAGAGTGGCCAGGTGATTATTTTTTGCTGCTGTTTACAAATATTTTTGTTAGAGCATAGTGTTAATGTGTCCAGTGCACCTGTTTGTGGTCATGTGATAAATGATAAATGATTTATTTTGTGTAATAATGTATACTGTATGATTTTTTTTCTGGTTCCAAATTTTTACAGGGTGTTTTACTCATGAACTTTCACTATGGGATTGGTCCCATAGTGAAAGTTCATGAGTAAAACACCCTGTAAAAATTCGTAAATTTCGTACCCTGTAAATTTCGTGATTTCAGAGTTGGCTCTGAAATCACGAAAACAAAATCGACTGTTTAATACAAAAGTTCAATACCTACTTGACCAAAATGTATGAAATAGCTGACTTTTTTTTCGTGATCTCAGTGTTGGTTCCATAGTGAAAGTTATTCATATTCATGGGTGGAACACCTGTAAACATTTGGAGCCGGTAAAAAAAAGCATGCTGTATGATGTGAATCATATATGTACGAGTACTTGTGTTACTACGATGTCCAGATAAAGTGTTTTGCGCACGTAGGATAAGGATACGCGGTTATAGACAAACATGCGCATAGTCGAGATCTCGATGCGCCGTCTTGCAATTCGACTTATCTGGACATACATTTACACTCTTGATAAAGGATCTATGAATACCCTTCATTCAGTTTCAGTTAGTCTTTTTCTGTTGTATATTTTCAGATGGGAAGGTTATTTCGACACAGTGGTTATGAACCCACCATTTGGCACAAAGAACAATACTGGCATTGACATGAAGTTTCTCCGAATGGGCGCTTATCTCAGCTCTGATAGTGTCTACTCATTGCACAAGTCTTCCACAAGGTACTTATTTATCCATAACTTAGCTGTACTATGTCGCTATGGTCGTTGCAAATCACGAGCGTACGTCATGTGACTTATTTCATTGACGTAAGGTTTAAATTGCACTGATTGACGCGAGCCCCGTAAATGCAACAACTTCGAAAGATTTATCTTCATTAGTAGTACTGTTTTAGTATCTAAATTTACAGAACACATATACAGAAGAAGGTCAAGGATTGGGGGATGAAAGGCAGCGTCATTGCTGAGATGAAATATCATCTGCCGGCCACTTACAGGTTCCATAAGCAACATTCTATGGACATAGCTGTTGATATTTGGCGAGTATACCATCCCCATTAAGTAGATTAGTTATAAGACAAAGGAATTGGATCCAGGCATAAAATTTACCTACTACCAACTTTATACTGTATATTTTATGTATAAGATTTTAATATGATCGGAAGCTAGAACATCTTTTTCTTCCTTAAAACTCGAAAGCCTTTTGACTGTGTAATGAAATAATATAATCAACTTTTTATTTTTTCTCCTAATTTATTGCCGCATTTAAAACATTTTTGTTTTTATTGTGTACAGCAGTGCTATTCTGTAAAAATCTCACCGTGAGAACTTATATGATGTGAGCGGGGAGAGCTCTCATTCCCTAATGGTAGGGATTGACACTATTAAGTGCTCACTTCACTTGTGATTTCACGGTGAGATTTTTACAGAATCGACCGTCAGAACTTCGAAATGTACTAAAGTTCTTTTTGTTTTTAGTTTCAGACTAATCTGACAGGTGTTCTATACCAAAAAAAAAAACGGAAACACGAAATACTTAAAGGTCAGATTAGTCTCTGGGATTAAAAAACGAACTATATGTATTTACTTTTGTGTAAGATATAATGTACCTTTTTAAACTTATAAATAGCTAAGATGGACTGACAAATAAACTTATCAAATGATTTTAAAATTATTTTATTTCTTTATTAAATTCTTCAGTCTTACAGTATCATGCGGAGCTGCAATAAAAAAAAATAAGGAACATAAATTCCGAAAAAATATTTACTTTTAGAAAACTAAATACATATTGTATACATACAATAACAAAATGACATAAAAACATATTTCTATATTATTACTTCTTATAAATAGGTAGTTTTTTGTAGTGGTTACCCTGCCTATGTGTCTACTCGTCGCCGAACTTGATGTTTTGTGCCAGTTTGATGGTTCCGGAGTAGTTGATGGTGACCGTGGAGCGTCTCATGTAGTTCTTCCAGGAGTCTGAGCCGCACTCGCGACCGCCGCCCGTAGCTTTCTCGCCTCCAAAGGCGCCGCCGACTTCTGCGCCATTGGTAGGAATGTTCACGTTGACGATGCCGCAGTCTGAGCCGTGAGGTCCGATCCACTGTAAAAAGGGTCTATTTTAGGAGATACGTAGGTGAATAAAACGGACGTCTACAACCGCCCAAAAGCTCTGTTGAAATGTCAGCAAAAAAAATTAAATTCGATTTCAAATGAAACGCAACTTTTGAGGATTCTTCTCATAAGGTTGAAATTAATGGGTAAGGCCACCAAAAATTGTTCAATAACACACTTGAACTGTAACACACAATAACACACTGGAAATAATATAACACACCAGAAAATGGTAAAGCCTAGTGCACATAGTTGACAAAATAATAAAACTAGTTTTCATTTGCGGCTTTGCTCGTAAGATTCTAAAATATATTACTAAAAAACACAAATAAATACTAAAAATCTTTATTAGAACTTTAAAATAGTTATAAAACTATTGTTAATTTAAGCACTGTCACCGGTAACAAACTCCGAACATAGGGACAAAAAAATGTTGGTAGGAAAATGTATGAAATGAAATGAATGAACTGCCAAAATCTGCTATTTTTTTCCTGTTCTTTTTAGTTCTTTCAGCGTTTGATTTTTCTGCGCTAAATTTTTTTCCGGGTCCCTTTGTTTGAGTCTTTCCCTGTACAACTTCAGCCTTTCAGCTTGCGTCATTGGCACCTAAAATAAAAAGCAAATTATACCCTTCACCGGCAAAGCTTAGCAAATACAATGTTGTTATGTAAAAACGCGACATTCACCATCATGCAAACGGTTCACTCGTTTTGCCACTCAGTTGCATATTTAAAATATGTACACAGTATGCGCTAGTTATGTTTATGGTGTTACACGGATTGGTAGCTCTAAACCGAAAATAGGCCATCGTGTTCATCATTGAAAATATTGATAAAAATATAAACATCCGAATTGAGAACCTCCTTCTTTTTTAGAAGTCGGTTAAAAATAGGATGTAGTGACAATGTGAACTAGGCCTAACGTATCTTCTCGTGTGTTACGTAACACAAAACATAACACACGCAACATGCGGGAATAAACACACGTGAAAATACAACCTAATTGTGAGAATAAAACTTTTAAATACAGTCCAAATGCACAGAAAACTAGTCGATTCCCCAAAAGACCACATTCTGTACAGTAATTCTGACATTAATAGATTAAATTTCAATATTTACCTTGACAAATTACGTTATATAACTGGGAAAAACTAGGAGACCAAAAATCCGCGAACAGCAAACTCACGAATTACTTCCACACTAAAATGGCTGGCAGAACTTTGACATTTCCCTATGATCTTAGGGAAGTTGGCCAGCAAAACAAAATATTTTTAGTGCTGCTGTGATTTTAAAACTAAAAAATATTAAGTATTTCGTGTTATGTCACACACGGGAATCAATTTCGGCCCATGTTTTTAAACGTGTTTTTCTTTTTTAAATAGGCAGACAAAGATTATTTATTTATTTAATAACAAAGCCATAACAGTATAAAATTGGAACAATGTAGCATTTATATGATAATAACATGATTAGATAATAAAAAAAACAAAAGTTTGGTGCTGCATGGTCGAGGGACATTTTGATTTTGTATGGAAGCTGTTATCAACCGAAAATGTTGATCGAAAATTTACATAAATAGATTAGATATTTTTGGATTTTAATTAATCCACGTTATGTAGGAATGCTCTATATATATTGATAAAACTGTAAATGGTATTAGAAATTATGGTACCGATTTCTTTTTTCAAATTTTAGTACGGGCCGCGTTTTATTTTTGAAATGAACATTTTTTCGTGGCCTTACCCTAATATAAAATAAAATAAAAAAACTAATTAATTCCAGCTGTAATGTGTAGGTCGCTACTTGATGGTTTGAGCAGTGCCTTGGCTCGGATATTTTGAGCCAAGATTAACCGTAAAAAATGATGGACAGTATTTTTTTTTAAATTGTAGTCACTTAAACCTCATTTTAACGTACCTTAAACACATCTCCAAGGTTTTCGGTAAAGAGACTGGAAGACAGGCCCTGTTCTACTTCATTGTTGTACTTGATGCCGGTGTCTAGGTCTGGAATTTCGATGCAGTAGACGATGGGGGCGAAGCACTCGGTCTTCACTAAGGGGGAGTCGTGGGGCAGGCCTGTGACGATGGTCGGCTCTACGAAATAGCCTTCGCGGTCCATTACCTGGTAAATTAATATGTTCGCATTAGAGGAAGTGTCTGTTAAAAAATTTTGACACAATGTTCACTTTCACCTCCCAACCTTATCGTATTTCAAGTGCACATAACAATATCAGAACAAAAATAATCGCCGAAAAATGACGCCAAAAGAAGGTTAGGCATCTTAATTGACGTGTTGAGACCTTGACAAGTCTTATTTTCACAAAATGTACTTTTGGCGTTATATTATCAGCAACATGTGCTGTTTTAGGTCCTTATAAGAGATGATTCATGCATTAGATTAATGGTGTTCCTAACTTCATACCTTTCCTCCAAACTCGATCTTGCCTCCTTGCTTGACGACTTCGGCGACAGTCTTCTTGTAAGCCTCGACAGCGGCGGGTGTGTGGAGGGGACCGATCAGTGTCTCTGACAGGAGGGGGTCGCCGATCTTGCTGACCACGCCGGAGAAAGCCTTCGATAGACGAGCCACGACTTGGCTGTATACCTACGAAGATTTGGTGGTTTATAAGTTATCGTTATGGAAGTTATCAAATTGGTTTATTTCGAGTTAGCGGAAACAACAAAAAACAGGAATATCCTCATTCTACGACTACATCGTTGCGATAAAGCGAATTGCACTTCGCGCGCTCTCTGTTACACAGCAATACCTCAAGCTGTGTGCGAAAGAGAGCGCACAAAGTGTAGTTCGCCTAATCGCGACAATGTAGCCGTAGCATCATAATATAATGTGGTCTTGTCACATTTGTGGTATCGAAATTTCCTATTGGTTCAATAATTTAGGAAGATGGATCTTGCCCTGTCATATTCGATTGGACTATAGAGTTCTACTGCTTTGATCTCAATGTCCTTATTAATAACAATTCGTTTACGAAAACTTTTAGGCTTTAATATGTCTGGCTATTTTCATATTGGAGCAACCAATCTTACCTTCTTATGAATAAACAGTCTTCTAGTGGTAGTGCACCGCTGTCCCGCGGTGCCTGCGCACGCGAACAGCGCGGCGTTCAGCAATAAGTCAAGGTTAGCGTCCTCGTTCACAATGATGGCGTTGTTGCCGCCCAGCTCCAGCAGATGGCGCCCGAAACGTCTCTGGACTTCCACGCCAACCTACAAATAGGAATGAGTTAGTTTTTTGTAGCAATGTTTGATATGACTGCCTTGAAAAGGACTTTAGTTCCTTTCCAAATTAGGGCGCAGCCAAAGCTCATTTTTCTTGAAAATTCTCAGTCATCTGCAGCTTGGAAATACAGATTGCCTTGTTCATGTTCAACCTTTAGCTATCAAAAAAAATTCTTGTCTTTACGACAAACCTTCACCTATGCTCCCATTCGGAAATGAAGTTAGCTGCTAGGATTTTTCATTCAAACTCTGCACTTATCTATGACTACATTCTTGCCGAATAGCCTAAGCGAGAGAGATATAGCTGGAAATACCTTACCTGTTGTCCTACAGCCGTGCTGCCAGTAAAGGAGACGAGCTTCATCCTCTCATCCTTTACAATCTTCTCTCCGATGTCTTTACCGCCGACGCACAGAGCGGCAACTGCGCCGGGAATGTTGTTCTTCTCTAGAACGCCCTCTACAATCTTGGTGACGGCAACGGCAATCAAAGGAGTGGTGTCTGATGGCTTCCATACGCTGACGTCGCCGCAGACCTGGAAAGATTTGTTTGTAGTTCATTGGAAAATACTGGTGAAGGTACAAGGGGTCTTGTTGGATGCTATGCTAATATATGCTATGCTAATTTCTTAATCGACAGATAATTTTTATTCGTGGAATAAAATTGACGTCTGACAGATTTTGTATCGAAGAACTGTCAAAAATTAAAAATTATTCCTCGGATAAAACTATCTGGCGTTGGAAAAATCAGCTCTTGGTTTATAAATGCAATAGAATCTGATCAGGAGGGGGGGGCGGGGGAGGCCAGATATTCGCTAGTGCATGTTTAGAACTTATCGATGTTTGCTTAGTTTGATAAATGAATTACATATTTACACTGGAAGAGAAGTATTACTAAAATTTTCTTTTGCATAGTTAGTTTACTTTCATTACCTATATAATATCATTCATAGGACTCATATCTAGCGCTATAAATTACGCTAGCTAAAAACCTTGATAAAGAACTCAGTTGTGATAACAATTATTTTATATTTTTGCCTATTTGGTCTCTTCAAGATAAGATAAAAAATTACATCACTGTTACACTGGGGTTTTTCCTCACAGTGATTGGATACTCAACTGCCAAGAACAAAATCTTCGGTTCGATTTTTAGCTTGCATAACCTGTTAGAAGTTCTTTAGTGAGGTAAACTAAGTTAATGGGTAACCTCACTAAAGAACTTCTAACATGTTATGAAAGGACTTCTAACAGGTTAATGATAAAAAAATTATGAATCTCATGGTTATATTAGTGAGGTTCCTAATCGCCATATTCTGTTGGATATCACAATAATATAATCTGGATTCTGGAGATTCCTTATTAATTACAAAAGGTCGTTCGACTACAGATGCGGGTGTTGCTTTGCTGAAACACATATTTAACGCATGGGAGAGCTCGCAAAATGCTATCGGAGTTTTCTGTGATCTTTCCAAAGCCTTTGATTGCGTGCACCATGACACGCTTTTGCGTAAACTACGTCATTACGGTGTCCAAAACGAAGCTCTCAACGTAATAAATTCTTATTTACATAATAGGTTCCAATGTGTAGATGTTAATGGTGTGAAATCTTCCGCGCTGCCAGTTCAGTTAGGTGTGCCGCAAGGCTCAATACTGGGCCCATTCTTGTTCTTAGTTTATATCAATGATTTACCATTCCATTTAAAGGGAATCTGTGACGTTGTACTGTTTGCTGATGATACATCTCTTATTTTTAAAGTAGACAGGAATAGACTAGATTTTGACGAGGTAAACAGTGCACTCTCAATAGTTACGGATTGGTTTACGTCAAATAACCTAGTTCTCAATGCCAAGAAAACGAAATGTGTAAAGTTCGCCTTACCCAATGTTAGAAATCTAGGACCCAACATCGTCTTAGATAAAGAGGCGCTTGAGACTGTGAGCTCAGCAGTTTTTCTGGGAATAACAGTAGATGCCAAACTTCAGTGGGGACCACATATATCGAGCCTAGCAGGAAGGCTCAGCTCGGCTGCCTACGCCGTCAGGAAAGTAAGACAATACACTGACGTTGATACAGCTCGTTTAGTATATTTTAGTTATTTTCATAGCGTTATGTCCTACGGTATTCTGCTGTGGGGCAAAGCAGCTGATATACAAAATATATTCGTCCTTCAAAAACGAGCTGTTCGAGCTATTTACCAGCTAGGTGCTAGAGTTTCTCTAAGAGATTTATTTAAAGATATTGGTATTCTCACGGTTGCATCACAATTCATATTTGCCAACATCATATATATTAGGCAAAATATACACTTGTATACTAAAAACAGTGATGTTCACAATGTTAACACCAGAAATAAGGACAAACTACGTGCTCCCTTTCACCGGCTTCATAAGGTTCATAACTCATTTGTTGGGCTTGGTATAGCCTTTTATAACAAGCTACCCTCTTCTTTGCTAGATTTGCCTTTTAATGCATTTAAAGCTCAAGTAAAATCCAACCTTTGTTCAAAGGCATACTACTCCATCAACGACTACTTAAACGATAAGAATAGTTGGTCGCCCTGATTAACTCAAGACAATGTTTATGTTCTTTCTCCAGAATTAGATTACTGATAGGTTATTATACTATGAGCTCATTATACAATTGTTTTTATTGGGCTGTATAAGTCAAATCAGTTTAGTTTTATTTTTATTATATTATTGACATAATCAACCCATTTAAATGTTTTCTAATGAGTTGATTACAATATGTGGTTAGCTAGTGACCTCGACGATTGATCATATTATTCTTACCTGAGCAACCGGCAGCAAGTTCGTCATGCTCCCTCAGATGTCACTGCTTGCGGTAGCGTCGGGGGTCGGGTTGCCTCCTTCCCTCAAATATGGCGAGGGGGGTGATGGCTGATCTTTGCGTTATGCTCGTGAACGGGTGCTGCTTGTGGTGACTGGTCGTCTTGCTGACCATGGTTTTATTATTGTTATAATTAGTAATAACTTGTTTATTTAGTTTCCTTCGATGGTCCTAGTTTATCATTTGTGACTTCAAGCGACAGCTATGTAAACAGAACCCAGCATTGCATAAATATGTTAGCGGTCACGCCCTTCATACCTGGAGGCTTTTATTTAATTTTCATTTATTAATTTTTGTTTGAGTACCTACGTACAGTTTTTTATTGTATTTCTTGGTATATTGGCGTTGCTAGCTGACATATGGCAGATAATTGAATTTAGTGTCCTGTGTCTTGTAATGTTAATTGCTTTGCATACCTTGTATTGTATTCAGTCAAGTATTTTCTAACTGAACAGACAGCTGTGCTGCTGGGGAGTTTGTTGCGCCACTTCTTCTTCCCAGCGAAAGCACTAGGAAGTGGTGAAGGGCGGGCGTTTTGGGGGACTGTCTTTTGTAATTTTGACGTTCGAAAAGTGCTGATTCTCAGCCTAGTTTGAATAAATGACTTTTGATTTTGATTTTGATTTTGATTTTGAATGTTCTGAAGAATATGGCGTGATAATTATGAATAGGTATACATATTAATGATTACCATAGCAATGGCGCTGTTCCATCCGAACACGGCAACAGGGAAGTTGAAGGCAGTGATGATGCCGACAGCGCCGAGAGGGTTCCACTTCTCAATGAGCACGTGTCCAGGTCGCTCCGACGGGAAGATGGTGCCAGGCAGAGTTCGCGACAGGCCCAGGGCCAAGTCACATACGTGGATGTATTCTACTACCTCTCCAATAGCCTCGGGGAGGATTTTTCCTGTGGAGGGAGGTGGATAGGAATTGGACTACACTTCTTTCTTTAGGGATTTTATTTGGTTGGTAAAATATCAGTTTTTACCTAAGGTGAACAGTCAGCGTATGAAATAATCAAAATATTACCTAGGTGTTTATATATATTAGCTTCAAAATCTAGTCACGAATCTACCAACGGCAAAAGTAACATTCGTTTCTTACATGGCAATATAATTACGCATCCGCAAAATTTTACCTACGTAGGTATTTCCCAAATATTTTCTACATTGGTGGTAACATAGCTTAAATATTATCATCCATATCAAATATCTAATAATAATAATGTATGTTACTATCTTTAAAATGTAAGTAAGTAGGTAAATAATTTTACTATCAACTTTATCTCAGATAATATTCGAGTCAACAAACTCAATCAAGCACTGCTTACCTACTTAACAATATCAAATTGACTAATATAAAATAACCTGCAAGAGTGGCGATCCGCAAATGTAAGTCAGCGTCCAGTGTAGGCCTATTAGGCAGTTGACTCCGCTTCTTCTCATGCTGGCAGCATTTTTACCACAGCATATGAGCTTGACTTATAGTTTGTGGCGATACAAGACAAGAAAACGATGTGTAGCTTAACTTACCCATTTCCAAAGACACGAGCTGTCCAAGAGGTTGCAGCTTCTCCCTGAGAGCGTCTCCTATCTGCCTGACGACCTCTCCCCTGGCGGGCGCAGGGAGCTCTGCCCACGTGTGCCATGCCTCCTGAGCCGCGGTGGCACAAGCCTCGTAATCAGACGGGCTGGCTGCCTGAACCTCGGCGATGATCTTACCGTTGGCCGGGCTGAACGACTTGATTATCTGAGGACCAGTATGTAACGCTGTTTAAGTCTTTGGCTATGAAATTTTCGATGTTATGACATAATCACCAAACCAATATTGCTAAACAAAAATAATATCATGCGATTAAAAAAAAAAAAATCTAGAATAGTTTCAGTTATTCTTGCTTATCACCAAACAAACGAAAGTTAAAGAGTTCTTTGAAAGTTAAAGAGTTCATTGAATGAAATAAGTTTATTTTATGTGTAGAGTAAAAATATAGTACGCACGACGACATAATATCAAGCTATACATTACCAGTATAAACTGACTTCTCATTGCACGAAAACGCCTATAGGTACTTACAATGCTAGGTCAGCTAAAACTGGAAATCTATAGCTTGTCATCGTGTGTACATTTTGGATCATTTTTCAAAATCTGACCCCTTGGTTTTGAACTATGGACGAGACTCACTCTGAAGTTTGAATGCAGGAAAAACGTAGACCTTTCTCTGTGTATTAGGTACTCTACGGCACTGAGACAAGAGGGGATGGGAAGTCTTTTTCGTTGCCAGCTAGTCTTAGGTGAGACAGGTTACCTACCTACAGTTCAGATACCTATTAGAAAGCTATTACCTATAGAAAAAAAATTAGGCATTGGCACGCCAATTTACAGAGATACCTAGGTACAACGATTCGAATTTCAGATTTATCATATTCGTAAATGACGCAATATCAACTCTTTACATTATTTTGAGAGTTTTGAGAGTAGGTACCTATCTTACTGAGCTGAAATGTGTAAACTGTATTGTCATCATTCTTAACTATGTTTGTATCTATTTTATCTAAACAATGCTTACATAACTTGAGTCAACGCCTCGTGGAATAATTTCGTTTATGTACCGTCTACTTTTAAAATGCTTGAATGTTTACAAGAATTAAATTTATCATTTAATTCAATAGAACGAGAGTGTGTAGCTAATGTGATTAAAATAATCTTGCTGATCCCCACACTGGAGACATTCCATTTGTGCCAGAACAAGTTGCAAAAGGAAGCGATAGAAATAATGCTATCCGATTTGCTTTCGCTCATTTTACAACGTTTGATCTCTCTAACGATCCAATAACATCCCATGATGCTTATAACGTTTTGCTAAAATCAAAATACAGAGATTATTAATGAAGAGCATTTGTGTTCAGAAGCCGTTTATCGAACTACTAGCAAGTGAAAAGGACTTTGTATGTGAGTTTGACACCGTATTACAAAACTGGACTGTAGTAGGGCCCGGTGCTAGAGAATTACTTCTACGAAGAGCTCAGTGTCTTTGTCAGCGTAAATTGGACATTGCGTTATATTTCATGGCTTTAGCCAAGAAGTACACGAGACCCGTTCCGATCAAAGATTTAATACAAGTCTAGACGATGATCGTGTGCTACTCGATGAGGATTTCATTAGCGAGTTGTCTTGGGTGTTTCCAGGCCCAAGCACACAGTTACGGACTATACATTTGAGTTTAATAAGTGAATTAATAGCGCGATTATGGCCGTATAAAAGCTACCACCGACACCTCCACCCGAACCTGAACCTGAGCTCTTACCTACATCTCCACCACCGCCGCCGGGGAAATAATCAAAGGGATAAGCAAAAAGTAACTAGGTATATATTTATTGATCAAGGTTAAGTTGGTTTTCAATTTGAATAGTCACAAAGCGCGTTTATTTAAATCTTTCGCCATACCACGTACAAAATGTGCGGTAGATACGTACTTAGGTGCTTTTTTATCTACTAATGCATAGCAAACAAGCCAACTGCGTTTTTAATTTAAGGTTCAATTGGCTTGTCTGAACAATTATTCTGTTATCAACTCACCTGACCGTTAGCCTCCCATTTTCCGTTGAATACACCTACATTCTTCTCTTGCAGCCCCAACTCCTTCAGGAAGGAGTACTTGGGATCGTCAATGAGGTACGAGGACGCGTTGCGAGCCATGGGCACTCTTATCAGTCGCAGGGACAACACACTCCGGCACAATACACGGCTCATTTGTGCGTCTCTCGCAACAGTCTATCTTATAATACATTATATTACATTTAAATAGTGAGATATGCAGTAAACAAATGTTATCATGTTTGTGAACAATTAAAGGCATTGCTAGGTACGTCTTATCTGACTGATAAAGTCAGTTGCTAGGTCAGGAGTAATTGATAGGTTTTTCCAATCGGTTTGTGGGGAGCAATTATTATCTTACTGGACATAATTGTGTGCTCCCGCCTGTTACTAATAAATTAGAAAGTTACGACGTAGTTTTAATTTCTTAATGATTAATAATAAAGACAACTAAATAGTAGCTGCGTGTCCCTTAGCCTTATAAATTCTACTTATTATAAGTATTACTTAGGTGTTAGTGTTAGACATACAAAGAAATCTATTGACACATTAAGCATTAGTTAACATAATTTAACTAAAGTAGCTCCACTATCCTAACTTATAATAATATTTTTTTTAATATTATAAAATTTTATAGGTATATATTAATATTATAAAATTTTATATGTATTATATTAATATTATAAATGCGAAAGTAAGTTTGTTTGTTACCTTTTCACGCCTAAACCACTGAACCGATCATCCTGAAATTTTGCATAAGTATACAATTGTCAGGTGTACGGACATATCTTTCATCCCGAATTCAAATTCAAATTCAAATTCTTTATTGCGAACTAAGTGTACAGAATTTTGGAGATGTTAACAATAGTTTAGGTCCTTAGAACTTAGTTGCCTGTTAAGGCATTGCAATTGAAATGGTTATAACTATATAAAGAAAGTATAACTACTCAATATTACAGAAACAGTGTATCTACTATAACTACAATGTTGATTACAATGTGGAAAAATAACAGAACATTCACTTTCATTACTTAGTCTAAAAGAATGGCATCTGTATTGGAATGGCGAAATGTTGAGTGGGGAGCGAGTTCTCTCTCTTTCCTCCCTTCTCCTTGATTCTATCACGTTCTCGTAGAAGTAGGAGATTCCATGCGCTCTCATCACGTGGATGTTGGCAGTGACGAGGTCACGGCACTGCACTGCCCAAGTAACGTGCGTCAATAACGTGTGCTGTGCCATGAACTTGGTGTAGCCTGGACTGATGGCCACTGGGTGTTAGCTATTGGTCTATGCGACACTGTAGTTAGTACTTACCAAAGCTGAAAGCATTCATGCACCGAGAGTACCGTGAAGCCAACCGCTGCGTTATACGGACGTTCGCGACGGGTAGTCGGCGACGCGACGTGGTGACTTGTTCGACAAACAGCCTGGGCCACATAGCAGTGCTCTATGATTTTCCTAGAAACCCGCACGTGAACCTGTCTGCGCGCCCTGCTAAATACAGGGGACGGCCTGAGGACGCCATCGCATCTCTCGAGACACTTCTTAAGTTCTATGCATATTAGATTATAAATGAAATAACTGTTTGGAAATTTAACAACTTAACTTTATTAACTAAAGCTATAACATAAATTAACTACTTATTTATTTATCCTAATAATAATTGTAATTGAATCAGTGGTCACATTATTGAACAAAACTTTTTGTCATCATCCAATTTTCCTTCTCTCAGTTCTTTAGCTTTTTGTGCAAGGTAGGTGTTTTCATCTCTTTTTTGCATCCACTCTGGCAATGGTTTGTCCCAGTCAGCTGGTGGTGCATCTCGCTTTTTCCAGATATCATTTCTGTAATGGGCCCTTAGTCTTTCCATTCTTCTTGTTTTCTCACTTGCTATTAAGGCTTCCTGTAAATAGAAGAAGTGTAATAGAATAACATTTTAGTATACTATTGTAACTGGGATAGTGTGATCAACTCCTAAACCGTAGGAGATATGTGAATATTTTACTTAGAAGCATTTGCCCATTTTGTATGAAAACCTTTCAACATATTCATACCATTTCAATTACATCCACTGCAGGATCTCTTGTCGTACAGAAAAGGTTCTGGTCCCAATCCTATCTCAAATGTTTTCCACAAACCTGTTACTAAAACTTTTGAGTTGATTAATTTATACATACAGCAGCCTTTATATCCCTCTTATCTTCCCATTTGCAACAGTTGTCATAGTCTTTCTTCCACTGGTTGCAGTCCAGAGTCTCACCATATACAAAATACTGCTGGAACCGGCCTTTAAAGCTTGTGCAATCTTTATATTCATCTTTGTATAGCTCACATTCCCTTATCTGAAACAAATTGTAGGAATAACACCTTAAGAAAATTATAATTAGGTAATGTAGGAGTTAATATTCCCTACTATGAGATTTTCCCTGCTTTTGACGGCAATCAGAGGATCACCTTAATTTTAATCTTAAGTTCTCTGCAATTGGAGGCAGTCTTATTGCCACTTTATTACATCAACTGGCTACTACTCCAATTTTTAACACATTGAACGCCGTGGTGGTCACCAGTGAGCAACAGCAATTATTTTTTTAATTATTTGCATAATAATAATAAATAATTATTTAGACTATTTTGAACCGTATGAGCCAGTGAAATATAATGGGTAAAATTTGTCGAAATCGCGAATCGGCGTCAGCTCAGATGGAAAGTATAGTGTGGTCACCGGTGACCACCACGGCGTTCAATGTGTTAACAACTATTGCGGTAGCCATCTAGGGCAGCGTTTCCCATTTGGTGGGTCACGAGTGTCACGACCCGCTACCGGGCCATCAAAATAAAATACTGGATCACAGCATTCCCGCCTTGTTGGAAAGCATGGATATGAAACCCATTTCCAGTAGAAACTCGATTATCCTGCCCTTAGTTATACGGATTCGCGACTATCCGGCACTCAGTTATACGGATTCGCGATTGTTCAGACTATCAACCACGACTAGTGATGGGTCGAGGGCAAAAATAAATATGGGCAGAATGGGCATAAACTTGGCATATTGGGCGTAAACTCGTTTACGCCCAATATGCCAAGTTTATAAATGCCCGATCACTGGGCGCAAAAACTAATCACTTTGTTTTGTAAAAAATAAAGCAGGAACTTAACTTAAAATGAAACTTGATGTCAGTATTTTGTATGTAAATTAAAATTTTAATCAAATAATCAGTCTTGTTAAAAAAATCACAGTAGGTAATTATAGAAAATATAATTTTAACTCTCTTTAAATGAAAAATGAAGTGGTCTTGTAATTGGCTTTGATCCTAAAATAGTCTTTGTACGTAATATACTACTCTGCCATAAAAATACCGGGAAAAGCGACGTGAGGTCGAGCGTTATATTGTAGGAAACTACATTGACTCGTGTTCGTCGGTTTTTCTTGATATAAGCAGATAGTTTGGTGAGCTGGGTTGAATATTTGTCAGCGTTTATAGTTTCATTGTGTAATCAATATATGTTATAAAAGAAAGTGTGCAATGTGCACGCCGCTAAAACTTAGAAATGAGTCCCGGTACGATCAAGGGAGTTATATGGTGTGGTAACCCTCTATCTCCTGTCCATGAAGAATGTTCCCGTTTTTACCAGAATACTTTTGAAGATATAAGGGCTGGAATTTTTGCCCTCTGGAAATTTCTAGAACAGTCCAGAACAATCGAGAGTATTCGAGAGCATTCCACAACATTCAAGAACATTCTGGAATGTTGTGGAATGTTTGGGAACATTCGAGAGTATTCAGGAACATCCTAGATCATTGAGTAGGAAATTCGAAAAATTTATACATACATACATACATACCCCGGAAAAATGAAAAATGTTGTTTATAAACAAGTATTGTAGTTAGAATGTATTTTCAATAAAAAAATTGTTAAGTTGTAGTTGTGTGTGTTTGTTGTAGTTGTTGTTGTAAGTTGTGGTGTAAGTTGTTGTTGTAAAGTTTATTCCAACTACCACACAATCTCATATCAACTCCCTGAGCGAAGCCGGCTACCCCAGGTAGTAGTTCATAAAACAGCATGCCTTGCGCGTCCCAGAAACAGCAAAGCAGAACTTTTAAGCGGTTCTTTTGACTCAGCTTCGGTTGAGTTGGTGGCGTTTCTTCTCGAGGCGGTCAAAAAGCACGACGTGTATCGTTCTCGTGATGCATCCATGATTCATCTCCAGTAACCAGATCAGACAAAAACTATTTACGTCGGGGTTGCAGCAAAAGTGATTGACAAATAGCGACACGGACTGCACGACTGGCGTCTGTAAGGATGTGCGGTACCCACCGAGCCAAAACTTTTCGATACCCAAACTCATGCAGATTGTATTCCACGGCGTGGTGACTGCAGTTAAGTGCTTCCGCTAATTCACAACTGGTAGCATCCGGATTCGACTGCAGTTCGCGGCGTAAATCGTCATCATTCACAGCGGTTGGTCGTCCTGAACGTGGCTGACTTTCAAGGCTCCTGTATCCTCATTTAAAACGGTCAAGCCATCGGGACACCGTCACATGGCTTGTACAGACGCCAGCACATCAAGCTACTACAATCTGTCAGATTTCTTTAATAGATTTTCAACTTTATCGCTAAAGCATAAGGTTCAAAGTTGATTGGGAAAATCTGACAGTTTCGGGTAGCTTGATGAGCTGGCGTCTGTACTTCCAGCGCCCTATGCAGTATTGATATTGTCAGACCCAGCCCACGCACTGTGGCCTAAGGCCCCTCTCCCACAGCGACTTTTTCTAGCGAGGCTGTTCCGCGTTTCGTAAACGCGTGACAGCATCGCTACTACCGCACGTTAGTCGCATTTGCAACGCGCTACAGAAGCGATGACAACTCGCTACTCGCTACATCGCGACTGTATCGAAGTAAACGCGCGACCGTGTCGGACGACATCGAGGAGAGAACGGAGGGAGGGTGGCGCGTGAGTGGATATGTGGAAAACCGAGCACCAGTGCAACAAAGACAGGTCGAGTGCTGTAAAAACAGCACCAAAGACAACGTGACTAATGTTGCCTCAACGGAGTCCATCTTGCAACTCTGGCATTTTTGTGTCGTTACTGAAACGCGTTTGCATCGCGAAAGAAGCGCGACAGTATCGAGTTTGCATCGCGACTGAGAATCGTGGTGGGAGCGAGTGCAAACAGCTAGCAACCTATGGTTGTAAAAATACCGTATAATACCAAAAGGCTAGGTATTAAACAGGTATTTTACCATAACTTACGGTATTATTGGTATTTTATGTATTTTATATTTTGATTCACTTTTTAAGATCCTGCGTTATTACGAAGAGTTGTAGTTTAATAAATAAAATAAGTTTCGATTGTATTCTATATTTTAGAAAGACTAATTCTAATCTAATTTAATAATTTAATAATATGTATAATAATCTAATCTAATAGTCGTGTTACACGACTATCAGCGTATTAGGTTTCTGCTTGAAGGCACCCAGAGCAGTACCGACAATCTACGAAGATCATCATTATCATCATCATCGTCATCATCATCATCATCATCATCATCATCATCACCGTCATCGTGATCGTGATCGTGATCGTGATCGTGATCCTCATCGTCATCATGATCGTGATCGTCATCGTGATCGTGATCGTGATCCTCATCGTCATCATGATCGTGATCGTCATCGTCATCGTGATCGTGATCGCCATCGTCATCGTTATTGTCATCGTCATCGTGATCGTCATCGTCATCGTGATCGTGATCGTGAGCGTGATCGTGATCGTCATCGTCATCGTTATTGTCATCGTCATCGTGATCGTCATCGTCATCGTGATCGTGATCATGATCGTGAGCGTGATCGTGATCGTCATCGTCATCGTGATTGTCATCGTCATCGTGATCGTCATCGTCATCGTGATCGTGAGCGTGATCGTCAACGTGATCGTGATCGTGATCTTCATCGTGATCGTGATCGTCATCGTGATCGTCATCGTCATCGTGATCGTGATCGTGATTGTGAGCGTGAGCGTGATCGTCATCGTGATCGTGATCGTCATCGTGATCGTCATCTTCATCGTGATCGTGATCGTCATCGTCATCGTGATCGTCATCGTCATCGTCATCGTGATCGTGATTGTGAGTGTGATCGTCATCGTCATCGTGATCGTGATCGTCATCGTGATCGTCATCGTCATCGTGATCGTCATCGTCATCGTCATCGTCATCGTCATCATCGTCACCGTCATCGTCATCTAGTGATGAGCAAAGCAAGACCAAGACCAAGACTGGGACAGTCTTTGTATTGGTCTTCGTGTTGCTTACTCAGTCTTGGTCTTGGTCTTGCTTGTTCGGTCTTGGTGTTGGTCTTGCTAGTGTATAGATAGTCTTGGTCTTGCTCAAATACTTCGAGTCTTGATCATGGTCTTGGTCTTGGATTTTGCTCATCACTACTTCTATCTCATTCTCTCGCACGTTGAATCCTATAGATGTGTGTTTATCTCTTTTTACCGTCGCTTTTTCGTTTCATTGATTTTCAAATCACAACGATGCTAAAGAAGTTTTCACTTCAAAATACCATTTCATGTTTTATATCTATGCATTTCCAACGTATTTTCAGTATTTTAATTATTACTCAGATAATTTACTTAAAAAATACAAAAACAATCGATTTATACATAAAATACCTTAGCAAATGGTATAATACCGTATTATACGGTATTTTTCGTTTTATACGTTTCAATACAAACGGTATAATACAGCACTTACATCTCTATAGCAACCGCATCGCGACTGTATCGATGCGAACGCGCGACAGCATCGCTACAAAAAGTCGCCGTGGGCGAGAGGCCTAAAAAGTACTCGTATTTAAGAACAGTGTTCGAACTTGTCGCTCGTCCATTTTTTCTTCAAACTTACTAAACTGATCGCGAGGGCGCCTTTATATTTCCCCACATCACAAGTACCTAGAACATTCTACAACACTCTAGAATATTATCGAAAACAATTGACCAGATAAAGAAAATGTATAGAGTTTTGTAGTGTCTCATTAACAGGAAAAGGAACATATATGGGGTATTTTCGGATACCCCTAGGTATGAGGAATCGATTTTTTTGGTATTGACGTCGCTATTTGGACCAATTAATATTTTCTGCACACTCAAATATGAATTAAAAATGTAATAATTTGAATGAAAAATGTAATAAAAGTTCTGTTAAAGTTTTTGCCCAGGCAAAAGGCATTTATTGGGCGTTTACGGGCATTTATCCGGCGTTTATTCAAAGCGCCCAATTTGCCAGGGCATAAACCCATCTCTAACCACGACCAATTAAGTAATTAAGTCATATTGAGCCAAGTTACAAAATGTTTAACATATAAAGTACTACAAGTCGAATTTATGCAAGCATGAACGTGCCAGAACTGGCATTACCTCGCCCGCGCCTCGCGGGATCGCAGCCCCACGCGTTTCGTTATTGTTTTAGTTAGTTAGCAATAGTGTACATTTAGTATTTTATCTATGGCAATTGTTACCCCGCTCTGACGTGCCTGTCACTGTCACGTCTAATCATTTAAAAATGTCAAAGCGTAAGAGAGTGGTGTTATCGCTTAAAGAAAAAATAAATATTATTGATTCATTAAAAAAAGGAGAAACCGGTCGTAAGTTAGCTGATAAGTATGGTGTAGGTACATCCACGATAAGTGATATTAAGAAGAATACCGATTCAATTTTGTTGTACACCTGCAAATTCGCTAGTGAAGACGGGAGTAAACATCGGAAAATGATGAAGAAACCGAAAAACGAACTTTTAGAAGACGCTTTGTATTGTTGGTTTTTACAAAAACGATCAACTGGGCAATCGATATCTGGCCCTTTGCTTTGTGAAAAAGCATTACAGTTAAATAAAAAATTAGATGGCGATGAATCGTTTGTCGCAAGTAACGGATGGTTATACAGATTTAAATCTCGTCATGGAATTCGTGAATTGGAAATACAAGGTGAAAAAATGTCAGCTAATGTAGACGCAGCAAACTCTTTTAAAGATGATTTTAAGAAGAAATTGGATGAAAATAACTATGACTTGGATTTTGTTTATAATGCTGATGAAACCGGATTAAACTGGAAGTCATTACCTTCAAAATCTTTAGCTTCTAGGCGAGAGAATTCAGCTCCAGGATATAAAACTAGCAAAGAGCGAGTAACAATATTAGTTTGTGCTAACGCTACCGGGACCCATAAAATACCTTTGCTCCTCATTGGAAATTCAAAAAAACCCAGATGTTTTAAAAATATCAGTGTGCCGTTAATTTATAAAAATCAAAAAAGCACATGGATGAACTCTGAAATATTCATTGACTGGTATGACAACATTTTTATCCCTGAAGTAAAAAAAAGACAAAACAAAATTGGCAAACAAGGAAATGTACTACTTTTACTGGATAATGCGCCAACCCATCCTTCGGCTGAACTGTTAGAGAGAGAAAATGGAAAGTTTAAAGTAAAAGTTTTGCCTCCTAATGTGACATCCTTGCTACAACCAATGGATCAAAGTGTTATTGAAACATTGAAACTACTTTATAGAAAACAACTTTTACATAGGTTGTTATCTGTTGATGAAGATAATGTAGAAGTAGTTTTATCATTTTTTAAGGACATGAATTTAAAGGAGTGCTGTTACATGGTTGGAGATGCATGGGATTTGATTGAAAGGAAAACTTTAAACAAGGCTTGGAACAGAGTACTTAATCGGGAGAATGGAAATTCAATTACCAATATGGATGATTCTATTTTGGAGGATATATATGAGCTAATGTTAAAGATACAAATATGCCAGGATTGTGATGATGATGATATGAAAGAGTGGGTCACTTGTGACAGTAATGATCAAGGCTTTCAGATTATGTTGGATGAGGAAATCATAGAAAATATATTGCAGATACATGAACAGCAAGAAATGCAAGAAGATGAAGCAGAAGAAAATCTAGACGTGGAAAAAGATGCAGGACCATCTCATGATGAAGCACTTCAGGCCCTGGAAACAGCTCTCAAGTGGTTTGAAAAACAAACCGATAGTGATACTGTGAGTTTACTACAGCTGAAACGAATTCGTGATATAGCAGCAATGAAGAGAAAAAGTGGCTTATGTTAAATGAAAATGACTAAATATTTTAAACCAATGTAAACATATTATTTTATTTCATGATTGGGGCTGCAGTATTTTAGTATGTATTTGTGTAATCCAGGAAAATATGTAATGTACATAAATAAGTGCATACATGTTATGTTGAAAAATGTATCTCTTAATAATATCATTATCTTTATCTATATTATAGAAATTGGACAATTTAATATAATGTTGGACATAAATAATTTTGATGATGAATAAGATATAATTTTTGGATTGTATTTCATTTGCATGACATTATTATTTTTAATTAATTCTGTTGACGGATCTGTATTAACAATAGTTTTTATTTTCAGTAGCGTTCTACTTTAATTGTGAAATTAACTGTAAAATTCTTGTATATATTTGCACACCTCATATGGTTATTAACAGTGTACCGTTCGACCTTTTGAAACATCCTCTGAACCTGTTTTATGCAAATAAATGATTTGATTTGATTTAATAATTTCTTAATAAACATTCATTTTCGTCTTTATTATTTTACTAAGAGTGTAACCAGCGGGTGGAGAGGGTGTTTAAAACTATTGAAGGGGCACTATGAAGATTACCAGGCCATGACAAAAAAATGTTTTGGAAACACTGATATAGGGAATGGACCCCATGACCTAGCACCTTGCAGCAGAGCCAAAGAAAGAAAATACGTTTATGTGCGTATGGCTAGTGACCATTAATACAAATTCGTGGGGCACTATTCAAGTTCATTTGCTAACTGAGTATAGGTTCCTGAGCAACAAGAAAACGATACTGACCAACCACTTATCTTCAGGTTCTTGCCCTTCTTCGTTCTTTATTGTTTCCTGATTTTTATTTTCACTGACTGGAGCAGTTTCTGTCATGGTTTCATTTGTTATGCTAAGACCATAACATGCAATTTAATTATTAACCTCAAATGCCTGCTTACATAACCTCTAAACTTTGTACATGATTTTTATCAAATGGGTCTGTTTGTATAAAGTACTATAAATTATTATATAACAGTACCTACATTATTCGCGGATTTATGATCATTTCATATTTTATTTTATGTTAACTTTTCGCATTGTCAAAATATACAATCAAAATTAATCAGATAACATTTGACAGAAAACTTTTTTTTTTTCTTTTGGCTCTGCAAGGTTTGTGCATTTAGCCTTTTAGCCAATGTCACGTTTAGTTTCTTAAGTTCAATGAAAATAAAGGTACGTAAACAAAAATATTATTACTAATAATAACTACCTTCTACCCGTGACTTCGTACGCGTGAAATTTCGGACCCTGACCCATTGCGTGGCATCATCAACCACCGTTGCGTGGCATCATTATAAAGTACTCTGTGGCCAGCCTGCGTTATTTCATCGTTTTCGCTTAGCGTTCTTTCGGACTCCTTTTATTTTTGCTCGGCTCCTAAGGATCTTAGCGTGGCGTTAAATAGCCTTCCTCCGCCTGATAGTTGCAGAGAGAACAAATAAAAATAAAGAAACTCTATAGCTTTATTATTAGTATAAATATTATAACGGGATTTAGGATAGGACGGATATTTAGAGGACCAGTACCTACTTAGGACAGTGATATCATATTGAATAATGAGCTAATTACAATGATGAAAAATTATAACTAAACACTATTTAAGGTAATGTGAGACTACTATACATTCATAAACAGGAAAGCTATTTGCATGCAGACGCCAGCACATCAAGCTACTACAATCTGTCAGATTTCTTTAATAGATTTTCAACTTTAGTACTAAAGCGTAAAGTTCAAAGTTGATTGGGAAAATCTGACAGTTTCGGGTAGCTTGATGTGCTGGCGTCTGTACATCTGTAAAGAAAGTACTGAGTTATGAACAGTAGTACGGAAGGACAAGAGGTAACTGAGAAAGGATGAACGGTCATATAAGGGACAGGAGAAAAATGTAATCTAAGCTAAGTCGCCTACACAACAAATGGTTCCATCGATGATATGAAGTTTGACAAGATGGGCTGGAGAACATCACCCAGTCTCATCCGTATATAGAATTGACTTCTTTATCTTCCCAAACTTTGCCCTGTCAAAACGCCTGCCAAAATAATTGTTTTTTTTTTTATTATTATTATTTAATTCTAGAGTATATTCTATGGGAGTAGGAGTAGGATCGGTAGTTCGAATCTGTGCTAAGCTTAGGGAGCTATTAATATTTACAAGCTAAGGAAGTGAGCTCTTGAATGCTTAATTCATGTTTCTCTAACATTTCTGCATGATAAAGTAAAATAATTGTACGAATTGTCAAAAGAAAACCAAACTTTTCCGACGTGAGATGCTATTTTCGAACTCGCTCTTTCTCTTACATTCTCAAACTTTTCTGCATACCGGTGTGAGTATTTAGTTTGGTAACCCCAGGCCTCAGACAGTCTTGGTCATAGAGTACTATTATATAGGATGAAATTCTTGGTTCGCCACTGACCATCATGGGCCGTTTGTGACTATTATGGCCTATGTGGTATAAAGCGCTTGCTGGCGGCCCGATTGACGGTTTTTAAACACAAATAAAAAAAGCCTGTGGAAGCGCTTGCGATACATCCACAATTTAGTAGTTTGCGGCAAGTTCCAAACGTGTGGATTCAGTATTACGCTAGCTCAAGCCCAGAGCGCAATATTTGAACGGAACGCACCCTCGGTCATCGCAACCGTGATGACAGCAGCTGATTTATCATGTCATGGTTGACGTTAATCCTGTCAAGTCGAGTTCAGACTATTCTGACAATCTAATTTTTGTGAACTTTGCACATATTCGAAGATTACCATTACAAGAGTTTTGAAACTGTATATTTCCAACAAATATTCTGAACCAGGTCTACTGTGTTTAATGTTGATGTTTTTTTAACTTCTCGGAAGATGTCTCTGAATAAACTGGTTGGTGGTGACTGTGGGGGTAACAACGCCTTAGTTCAGCTATCAAATATAGTGCGTCGCGATGCTTCTCTCTCACAGCCACTCTCACAAGCTGATAGATTCGTTAACGAATTCATGGCACAAAATTCACAGATACCACAAACCTTCAACATGAATGCTTTGCTCAACAACTTACCTAAGGAAAATGTAATGAAAAGTGGCGCCTCTACATCGTCATATGTACCAGACCTTAGTACTCACATGAACAGATCGTGGAATGCAGGTCCATCCACTTCATATATGTCACATGCTATGATGCCAAGTTTTCACATGATGCAGCAACCAATGTTTCATCCTCAGCCCATGTCACAGTCTAATGTTCCAATGCAATATATGTATGAGGCAGATGTTGAAACTGTGACAGATAGTGATGTGAAAGGTAAAGCTCAAGAATATGTTAATACTGTGAAGGATGATGATGAGATGGCTTATAGTCAATTTATGTCTTTTATGAAGAAAATAAGTGCTGGAGAGCTTAACATAGGTGAATCTGGACAAGACCAAAGAAAATTAAGCAGAGATGAAATATTAGATGAAATGGCTGAAAAATATAAGGAAGAGTGGGATAAACTCAGTGATGTTAATAATTATTGGGACGATGAAACAAGAAATGGAATTTCTAAAGAATATTCATTCTCTGAAGGTAATGTTATGTTAGAGAATAGAAGTGCCCTTGAAATAGGCAAGGAAAAATTAAAAATGGGCGACATTCCTGGAGCTGTTCTGTGTTTTGAAGCTGCTGCACAACAACAGCCTGACTCAGCTGAGGCTTGGTTCCTTCTTGGAACTACACAAGCTGAAAATGAACAAGATCCTTTGGCAATAACAGCTTTGAAAAAATCATTAGAAATTAATCCAACACAATTGGAAGGGTACATTACTTTAGCAGCTGCATACACAAATGAAAATATGTCTAAGTTTGCATATATTTCTTTATTGAACTGGTTAAAAGCTAGCCCTAAATATTCTGATATTTTTCCTCAAGATGTGGACCCTAGTAAACTGGATGATAAGGAGTTAGCAGCTCATGTAAAGTCATTATACCTCAAGGCAGTGCAGTTGAATCTGAATCAAATCGACCCGGATGTACAGAATGCTCTGGGAGTGGTTTTTAATATCAGTCAAGAGTATGATAAAGCTGTAGATTGTTTCAAGACGGCTTTAATGGTGGCAAGTGATAATGCAAAACTGTGGAACAGACTGGGAGCTACTTTGGCCAACAGTGACCAATCTGAGCAAGCTGTGGATGCTTACCATCAAGCCCTAAATTTGGAGCCTGGATATATCAGAGCTAGGTATAATGTTGGTATCACTTGCATGAATTTGGGAGCCCACAAGCAGGCTGCGGAACATTTCCTAGTGGCCCTGAACCAGCAGCATAAAGCTATGAGCATGTTTCCAGATTCTTCTTCAACTGACACCAGTTCAACTACAATTTGGACAACATTAAGGATGGTATGCTCATTTATGGGTGAACATGATGTTGCAAAATTGGTAGATGACAGAAATTTGAGGGAACTTAACAAGTTTTTTGAGTTGGATTAATTTTGTTCAGTTCTCACTTTTGGTTAGGGGATAATTTTCTATTTGTAAATATGTATATTTTTTAAATGTATCCAATTATAATATAATATAATGATTTATTGAAATCTTCTTTACTTTCCATGTTAATGTAATTTATCTATATGGGAAATTTTGGGTCATAAGTGCCTCATTTTAATTTGGGACTGAGTAATAATAAAGTATTTTCTATTTTTATAAGCTTTTGTTTTATTATTTTTTCTGTTGAACTATTTTTACATGCAGAAAACTGCAATCTGTGTCACTTAGGGGACAGCCTTGTGGATGCTTATTGTAAAACCAGCAAGGTTTCTGTTGTACCTTTATAGTTTTTTGCTTTAACTTTCTTTTTTTAGCATTGCTACCAACTTCGTTAATTGTTTTTGGATACCTCAATCCCACTTTCCCAGATTTAACTTCAAAAATGTTATGATTATTCTTGAGCAGTGTTTGTATTCCCCCACACTCAGATTTCAATATATTTAGTTGTTCTTTAGGTATAAGTTGAACTAGTTCGTTAAACTCAGCTATCTTTCCAATAGACCAACTGGAGTCTGCCTCACTGCATCCCTCCAGCAAGTATCTGCTAATACAGTCAACAATTGAATCTATTACATTTTTATCTATTTGTGTACAATTTCTAACTTTTTCAACAGGATCTCGAGCTTTGAACTCATTTTCATTGTTTTTACTTTGCGGTGAATCTTTTTTTGTTAACTCATCTATTTTATTGCAGTACTCTTCATATTCCTCCTCTGGATATATTCTGCCCCTACTAACTAAGCATATTCTCTTAGTACTTGGAATCTTAAGTCTATCTGTGTCTATTTTAAAACCACAAGCTTCACATAACTGCGTTATGTAATCCAAATAATCATGGTATTGGCTTTTATATGAGTTTCGACGCTGATATTTGCTTCCATCAAAGTTGAAGGCACAACAAGGAAGTAGAAAGAAATTGCATTTATATGAACTCTTTGCTGTGATAACTGGTATCCATGGTGTTAGCTCATCAGAATGATTGCCAATAATCCAGTCCACATCAGGAAATATTGATGTATCAGATGGTGTAATAGTTTTCTCCTACAAGAAAAAAAAAAAAAAAAAAACTAAAATGACACTGTACTTACCTATTAACAAATTGAAATATTTTCTTTATTATAGGAAATATTAATTTCAGTTTTTTTTTTTTTTAACTGTGTTTTAGGAGAGGTTGTGCTGAAATATATTATTACAATCACATGTTATGTGTTTTATTCTTACCTTTAATATAACATTCGAGGGATACATATCCCAAATATTTCTTTTTCGAACATCTAAACCTAGTCCAATGTGGCCTTCCTTGGTTAGGATGTACACCAGTAAACCATTTCCACATCCTAGATCAACAAATGATTTCTTTGTATTGGTTCCATCTCGCTCCCAGAGGAGTAACAGATATGTAGCTATTGCCACATCTTCGTACACAAATTTTGATGCATCTGTACATTCCGGCCAAATCTGTAAAATTAACAAACCATTAGCAAAATACCTTATTTTTTAAAGTGATTGCTAAAACCCCACTGTTCGATCATTATAATAGAGTCAAACTTTCGAACTATGAGTAGTTAAATTTATCAAGAACTAGTTAAATATTTTATGTACCTTGACCATCTCTTTTCCATATTTCAACTTTAAATCATTGTACTTTTCATAATACTTAGTTTGGGATACTAGTGACAAAGATTCACTGCATATCTTGGCCTTGGTGTTATGGTTTGTGGATTCTGAGCCCCACTTTATAAGTTGTGGTAGCAGTATGTTGACAAGCCAGTTGTATGACTTAGAATTTTCATCTGAAATAAGAGAAATTTAAATTACAAGTACCCCTTCTTGAGACAGCCATTACCACCGTGATTGTGATAATAAATACAAACCATTTGCAGCATTTAACACAATTTGACTGTTATTTAGTTCAATTGTATATGAGAACTCAGGACATAACTTCTGTTCTAGGGTTGCTGGTGTGACATCGTAGAATCTGACTAAGCTTTTATCTTTTTGTAAGAAGACAAGCTGGTACGCCTGATTATCCGTGTAGTTTTTCGGAAGCAGTTCCATCAGGATGACTTCAATCGTGCCGTCGGCGTCAGGCGTAGCGTCAGGGGATTGATTTTCAACATTTAATTCAAGAAGAATATGGGTTTTATGTTCTTCAACATTGTCACTAGTAATTAATTCTTTTAACCGACCTATAGTTGGTGGCAGTTCACATGTATGAAGTTTAGGTTTATAACAATATTTAAACCATAATTTGTTCCCCCATAACCTCCTGTTGACAACATGAGGTTTAGTAACTAATATATTGATAGATTCCCAAAATGAATCTGGAGTCAGCGTAGTGCAAATAGATTTAAACATCTCTTTCATTGCTTCTAGTAAAATAGCCAAGTTCGAAACGTAACGCTGATTTTATTAAAATGTAAAGTACTTTAATATTCTTGCTGTTGCTGATAATATACAGTCTCCCAATATAAATATACTAGTCTATGATATACAGCTGTTTGACCTGTTTATTTTATGGCTGTCAGAACATGACACATGACATTTAGGAATACGTTCATAACACGAACTACAGCTGATTTCAGAAAACAAGGCTGTTTGTTCCGCGCCGTCAGCCTTTGGGCTACACATTGTGGGCCAAAAAATGTTGTAATATTCGCTGGTTTACCAAAATATGCATTGCCTACTTTATTCAGAAGAGCTCTTTATTATTTTTTTAGTCTTCTCTTAACCTGTTGAGTACATTTGACGTCTGAGACACTCCATTCGCTTTTTGCCCCTAGGATATTTTCTCAAATAAATCCGTACCCAAGGGGTTAACTTATCAGAACTTCAAAAGACCCAACGTGAAATCAATAAAGTTCAAACGATGATTCTTTGTATGTACTCTATTTTGCATTTTAGAGCTTTGTGATCGATATCTATAATTTTATGCAACAGCACTGCGTGCGTTCCATTTCATAAACAAGTTCAGTCCACCCATATTTTTTTCTCAAGTCTTGATTATTCTCACTCATGATGTGTCACTTAATAACTTTTTTGATTCTGTATGATCTGTGCAGGGCATATTTTTAAAAATATTTTTATAATTTTGTTTTCTACTTTATATTTTAGTATTCAAGGTTTGATATTGGTGTTTAGGAGCTGCTTAATGATATTGATAAATTAAACATTAAAAATAGGCAGGTGTATGTAGGTAATGTCATACACTGAACTCGAACATGGCTATCAAGGGTTGCGGCAAGCTACTCAGCCTCAATTTTATGTCGGAGATGATGGAAATCTTGTACCGATAAGATCATCAGTAAGTTTGAATTTTCATGTAGATATTGTTGTTGTCCAGTCAAACACAGAGACTACATAGATACTTCAGAGCAATGACCTTTTGTACTGTAGTATAAAATTGTTAGTGTTATGTAAACTAAAACAGATATAAAATAACCATCCAAACACAAATAGTAGGAAGGTCACTTAAGTGAGACGAATCCAGATTAAATATTGTTTCAGCTAATATTATCTTTCCATTTGCCCACTAATGTAGCTCTGATAACACTACTGAGCACATAACTACTTGAATGTTGAGTGCAGGACGGCTACACCTAATTATTATCCTATATTATATGGACACAATAGATTATTATATTTATAGCTGTATATGCTGACAATGACAAGTGAGGTAATGTAGTATGTTAATTTATGTCAAGTTTATCTTAGTTATCAAGTGTAAAGTAGTGTCAGCCAATCGGTGGCAAGGTTGCCTGTGTGGCTTATCATAATTATGCTGTGATAGGAGTCAAGTGTATCATAGATAGTGTGTGGTGATGGAGTGGCAGTGGCTTAAAGATT
Source organism: Eremobia ochroleuca (assembly GCA_949629135.1). Taxonomy (NCBI): domain Eukaryota; kingdom Metazoa; phylum Arthropoda; class Insecta; order Lepidoptera; family Noctuidae; genus Eremobia; species Eremobia ochroleuca. The sequence goes on from OX451396.1 coordinate 16,192,409, forward strand.
GGTGGCGTCTCAAAAGATGGAGGAAGGACAAGAAGGGCCAGAATGATGATGACATATGTTATTGTGATGACTGTCTGCCTGATGTAAGATGATGGTGGCTTTTGTTATGTCACTCATGATTAATTTATCATTCCATTAAAATAATTAATTCAAATGTTGAAATTTTTGTTTGCGCTAAGTATTTGAATACAAAATTTATGCTGTTGTGTGTAACAGGACAAAGACATTATGATTTATACATACAATTTGAATGGCTTCTTTAGCATGCACATGCTAATATTCCCTGCTTACTGAATTTAGTAGTGTCATGTGTGTAAACCTCCTCCCCCACTCTTAAGGAGGATGCTTCATGTGAGACTAACTTCAGATTTGTTAATGTTTTTATTTAATTGCCAACAGTACAGAAGTTTGTATTGTGGATTGACTGGAGCAGAGACTAAGTGATGCTTGAACTATAGTACTAAACATGTTTATATAAGTCCAAATTAAAATAGGTGTGTAACTCGCACAGACATAGGGATGGCAAAATACCCCTCGGTAAAGTCATGGGTAAACTGAATCATTTTACTGTATCATTTTAAATTATTTTGATATTTGATAAATTTGAAATACTCACATGCATTGCCTGTGACTATTGTCTTTTGTCTACTTTTAGGGATTCTCGTAACTTTAGTTACAGATCATGTCATCAAATCCTGTCCAACAATTAGTTATTAAATAATTATATTTAGTGAATTTTAAAGGAAATGGACTTGGGAGAAGTAAGCCAAATAGGGCTTTTGGCTTTTATCTTTCATAAAGAGTGATATACCCAAAAATACTCAATTCAGTCTTTTAATTTTAACCAAATGTTGGTCTATTAAAAGTTGTTGTCAAAGAAACTTAAGTAAAATATTTTAGCTACCCGTCTATGGTACAGTTTAATAGTATCCTTCTATTCTTCAGCATGCCCATGGCTATTGTTCTCAATTTGTGCAAACAAATGAGGCAATATAGCCCGTGTAATGTTTACAATTATCTCTTGTTCTAGGCTTCTTTGAAAACATTGATTTATTTTCTTTGAAATAAGTCTGGCTTGGTTTGCCACTTCTTGGAGGTCTAGAAGAAGTTCTGCTTCTCTCTCTTTCTGTCATACATTATTTAATTTTCTTCAAGTGAAAGTGGTGATGGCTAGTTTAAGGATTCATATTTAGCCTCCATGTTCATCATTCAGAAAATGAAGTATTTGGATATGAATTAAACTTTCATGTATGCACATTGATAAACTAGGGCGAGTTGGATCTGTGCGAGTCGCTGGACCCGCACAGCGATGGCGGGGGTAAGAAGGTGGTGGTCGGCGTCTGCGCCATGGCCAAGAAGTCGCAGTCGAAGCCCATGAAGGAGATCCTCACGCGCCTCGACGAGTTCGAGTACATCAAGATGCTGGTCTTCCCAGAGGAGGTTATCCTTAAGGTTCTCCACTTTGTCTAACACAACTAGTGGAACAAAATATTCTGTAGAGGGGGTGGTTGAATGTCAACAATTGGCTGAGTATAAAGAGTTCAATTATTGTGCTGTCAGCAATTTTGATATAATGCTTAGAAGTTGTCTGCTGATGCTTAAGCCATTATTAATGACAAAGTTAGCCAGAACAACGAAGTAATCAGTAGAAGTATTGTAATAAAAGATTTACATTGAAACTGGTACACAGTGGACATATTTTGTTTTACTATTTGTCACGCTATTTATTTTCATAATTAACATCTGTTAGAATTCTTCTTCATTCGTTTAATTAATCGTTTATAACACATACATACATACATGCGCACGATACTAACGTTTACACGTTGTAATTTTCTGTTTCCATTGAATGGCTTCATATACACTAGCTTTGTGTGGTCGGTGTCAAGTAGCGAATTAGCCAGTAATGGTGTATTCATAGTCTTTTACTGTTCGCGCATTCGTGCATTTCGTTGGGAATACCTTAAGACGGTATCGTCTGAACTCTGAACTCGCCGTTATTGTATTAATTCGCGTTTTCTATATACATAATCACTTCATTAATATTATGTTATATTTTTGCAGAAACCAGTAGAAGAGTGGCCCATCTGTGACTGTCTTATTTCCTTTCACTCGAAGGGCTTCCCTTTGGACAAGGCCATTCAATACGAGAAGTTACGGAAGCCCTATGTTATAAACAATCTTCACATGCAGTATGATATTCAGGTATGTATAGAGTAGGTACCTACAGCATATAATTATGTTCATTTGACGTCAGGAGTTGTTACTTGATACTTGTGCACGTATTACTTACAGGATCGAAGAAAAGTATACGCGATATTAGAGGGTGAGGGTATTGAGATACCTAGATATGCAGTATTAGATAGAGATTCACCAGACCCGAAACGTAAGTCTTTGATTATGTTCTCATATGTGTTCTATAACGTTTCGCACTATGTGCTGTTACGAGAATGCTCTAAATGTTCGCCTTCCGACAAATACGTATGGAATTTCTCAGAGTAAAATAATAAGAGAACCTCACTTTTCTAAGTTAGTTAATAACCAGCTGTTTCTTAACCGATTCCGTGCGGATGATGCCGCACAGGCACCATGTAAATGTATTGCGTATGGCGTACGATGCCCGAGAGGATACAAAACTAAAACATAAAAAACTCGGCTAAAACGACATTTGTCAAGTGTCCCGTAAATAAATGTGTCTTTATTTGTCACCCATATCATGCCCACAGTGTTCGTTTCAAGTAATTTCGTAAATTAGCAGACTTCAGGGGTTGAAAACCTAGTGGTCGACTCCCATTTTATTATTGATTATAATTTAAGGTAGACATAGATATTTTTTATCAATAACAATACATTTACATTCTTATTCAAATAAAACACTTCATAATCATGTAAGTGTTTGTAGGTACGAGTAGAATATTTTTGATTCATTAGAATCGGACTTCCCATTCAGTTAAATGTTCTATATTACAGTGTTTTATAGAGAAACAATTTTATCATCAAAGTAGCGAATTTAAAATTGTTTCCCTACAAAACACTGTATAATAAATAAATATAACCTCGCTGCAAACTCAAATGGTACGTAAACAAATTCTATAGAACACTTTTGAATAAATAAATTCATAAAATAATGCAAAAAGGTTTACAACCCCTGATAGAAATTAGTCACTTACCTTCAATTTCCATAAAAACACACAGATAGTTACTTTTACACGCACTGAACGAATTTACTGACCGTTTACGTTCGATACCCAATGGCAAATGACTCTTTAGCAAGTGGAAACACGAAAAAAAGCTAAAAGTTACAATTCACGGCGGATGATTCCCCAGGGGAATCATCTAATTCTCTGGCGCTTGGTGCCCCACAGGTATCACGGAATTTTTGTTCGACGCCAGGTACTAAAGATTGCTACAAAGACCTCCGCACGGAATCGGTTAAGTAATGAACGATTTAGGTATAGTTAGTACATCGTAGTATAGCCTATTGGACATAGGATCCTCTCAGGTGTATAGGGAGCTGCCATTACCTGGCCCTGATATTGCCTAGGATACCTTCCTGCAACATAACCATGACCAATCTTTGCAGCATTTCGTTGGGGAAGTCCATCTTCAGATATTGACGGTCGGTATGGCGTATATTTCTAATTCGGCTAGGAAAAAAGCTAGAAATTGTCAGACCCTGTGCTTGCACCAACTTACTTTACTTAGGATCAATGCTACTTATTTTTCTTCTTCTTCTATCACCCGCCATGGGCGCCATCCCAGTGTCCCTTCTTCGTCATATCATCCTTTAAAGCTTTTCCTTAAAAAGCGATGCCGTCTTAAAATGGTCAAACGTTTTTTGACTCCGTGTTGCCGTAAAATCAAACTTCTGACGATATTCATTGCGGTCGTCATGCACCAGGCGGCCACAGCTTTCTTAGAAATCCCCCTTACCTACCAGTCAACCTTGGCAATGTGTTAGAAGAGCCGCATATTTCCAGATCACGAGTTGGTGGAGTCGGAAGACCACGTCGAAGTTAACGGCGTGGTGTTCAACAAGCCATTCGTGGAGAAGCCGGTGTCGGCAGAAGATCATAATATTTATATTTACTATCCCACCTCCGCCGGCGGAGGCAGCCAGCGACTATTTAGAAAGGTAAGAAGCACTTGGGTTATGTAGAATGGCCCAGTACCATATCTAAGTGAGAATAAATTTACCCTGATGGTCCATTCTAAGACTTGCGCACGAGTTGAATCCTAAAGAACATATACTATAATATTTTTCTCTATTATGTTGCATATTAGTGTACTAACATATCAATGACTGGTCTCTTACTTGTTCTGCAAGCTTTTTAAACATTGATTTCCTGAATTGCAGATAGGAAGTCGAAGTAGTATATACTCACCAGAATCGAGAGTGAGGAAAACAGGGTCGTTTATTTATGAAGACTTTATGCCCACTGATGGTGAGTTGTGATGAATAGCATTATTGACGTAAGTAATAATGCTATGTGGTCTTTAGTTGCACTGATGATACGCCATCATTAATCTACGGCATGGTAAGAAGCGACTACTAAGATTAGTGGGAGGGTGGACAAAACTACGCACATAACATCATACTGCAAACATCTGGATTTCCAGGAGTTGCGGAGATCACATGCCAGCCTTTCTCCGTTAAACCAGAACATCATTTGAACGAAGATCCGCGCAACATGCGCTCGCAGAACCTAGAACCTGCTGCTATCAAAGCTATCCCTGGAAAAAGTTAAGATTACGAAGAGGAATGGCCTCCGATAAGTTACTACGCGTATTTCGCATGCGCCGTACTGATGCGCGTGAGCGTCAAATTACATCCACTGTTGCGGCGAGACTACGTGACTGAAACGCCATCAAAGTGTTACTTACTGAATGATGAAACTCCACAGCTAACTCATAGAAATCGAAACCTTATTTTGTTCAATATAAATTCTATATTTCATTGCTGCACGCTTCCTAAGGGTTGCCCGCGTTACGAGCCGTGGACGGCGTGCGAAGAACGCGTGGCTTACCGGATGCCTTGAAGAGGTTTATTTGCGACATTTATATACAAATCTGAATGTTTTTAGGTACCGACGTTAAGGTATACACTGTGGGTCCCGACTACGCACATGCAGAGGCCCGCAAATCTCCGGCTTTAGACGGCAAAGTTGAGAGGGACTCTGAAGGCAAAGAGATCAGATATCCTGTCATATTGTCCAATCAAGAGAAGCTTATATCCAGGAAAGTTTGTCTCGCCTTCAAACAAACTGTTTGCGGGTTCGATTTACTTAGGTAAGCTCCTTAGATTAAAACTCAAATCTATATCATATCATGAAAAGAAAACATTCTCGATTATTTGCACTGAGAATAAATATCTTTAAGGTGTGTCAGTAAGTAGGCTGCCGTATCTAAATAATTAATCGTCCCGATGCGGGATCGATGCGGCCAGCCATGAAGGTTACGAGGAGTGACGTCATTACGGTCGAGAATTCATTAATTAACCTTGTAACCTAATCGTTATGGCTGTTTCAAGCGCCATTGTTAAATAATAATAAAGTAAATTAAGTACTTTTTATTCGTGAAAAACGTAAGACATAAATAACACTTACTTTAAGTACTTTTATTTTTAATACCACACAACGTTTTGGAAGGACGCTCATTGTGCGTTCAGCTTATCGAAAAGGAAGAATAAAAAAAAAAAATAAAAAAAAACCTACTCTCCCGCGGAGTATGTGTTTCTTGATAACATGGAACTCTTTGAATAGATTACTTTTAAGTAATCATACAGCATCGTTGCATGCCATCAGGTGAAATAGTGGTTAGTCGCGAACCTAAAAAAGTCTTGTTGATTCAATGTTGAGTGCTGGTCTCATTATTGCGCAAAATTTCTACGATTTCCTCCCCCTCCGAGTCCTGAAGTGGAGACCGCGTATGGGCAAGCATACACCGCAGCTATCTAGCTGGGAGGTGTCCCACGCTGACCTTGAAAAGGTGGCTGGGACAGACTGGACTGGGACATGGTGTTGTGGCGAAGTTTCAGAGAGGCCTATAATAATAAAAATAATAATAAAACCATTTATTTTCAGGTAACAAAGACCCATAGACAAATACCTTAACTTAAGTATACATAATATAACAATATAACAATTGTGTTAGTAAATAAAACTTAAAAACTATGTTAGTATCACTTGGTTGCTCTAAGTCTCTGTGCGCTCCGGTGGCACTTGTCCGCGAAAGTGGCGGAATACCACATCCTGTGGCCAAAAGCTCTCGTCCATCACCTGATGCAGGTAGACAGTTGGTATGCGCAACACAAACGCCTTAAAGTTTACGTTGCGATGCGACTCCAGCAGCTGCACTCTCGGCGCGTAATTCAGCCTATGTCCAGCTGGGTTGATTGATTCCTCCCTTTTAACAAAGTTAAAATCTAGCGTACTAAATCAAGATCAAACTTTCAGAGCAAACGGCAAATCATTTGTCTGCGACGTAAACGGATTTTCATTCGTGAAGAACTCAAACAAATATTACGATGACTGCGCGAAGATCTTGGGTAATATGATCTTGAGGGAGCTAGCGCCCACGCTTCACATACCCTGGTCGGTTCCCTTCCAACTGGACGATCCGCCTATAGTGCCTACGACCTTCGGCAAGATGATGGAACTGAGGTGTGTTGTAGCGGTCATCAGGCATGGTGACCGCACGCCTAAGCAGAAGATGAAGGTTGAGGTGCGGCATCAGAGGTATGTTGTACTATCATTTAAAAGTTTTGTGACTGATATTTGTTACTACCGTAAAACGGGGTGAATAGGAACGCAGGGGTGAATCGGAACGAAACTTTAAAATGGATTTTAACGTTCATGTAATATAGTTTGTAGCCAACAATTACACCTAATCGTCAACTATAATATAGTATACACATTAAGAGACCTTTTGGCAAAAAACTATATTATTTCAATGTTAAAATCCATTTTAAAGTTTCGTTCCGATTCACCCCTGCGTTCCTATTCACCCCGTTTTACTGTATTTGCGGTTTTTCTCGTTTGTTTTTTTTTTATTTTTTTTTATAATAAATGCTCGCGTGGTTTCGAACTGGACCCAGTTGTAAATATCCAAAAATTAAAACGATAAAGAAACTATTGATGTTTTAGAATTAAAATACAACGGAAAAAACTGTCTCTAGATTCGAAATTGTTTGATTGGAAATATGAGAAATATAAGCCCTGAATTTCAAATTCAGAGTCACAAATAAACCGAATACAACTTTCTTTCCAGATTCTTCGAAATATTCGAGAAATACAACGGCTTCAAACGCGGCCACGTGAAGCTAAAGAAGCCTAAACAACTCCAAGAGATCCTGGACATAGCGCGCGCGTTGCTGTCAGACATACAGACAAGACACGCCGACCCTGAGATTGAGGAGAAGCAGGGCAAGCTTGAACAATTGAAGAGTGTTCTGGAAATGTAAGTTGTTTACATAAGCAGCTAACAGGAGGCGGTATAATAGCACATCAAATACCATTTCTAAAGCTCTCAACACCAATATGATAGAAAACTCATTAGCCTTGCTATTAGCAGCATCACGTTCGCGGACTAGATTGCTGTATGCTGTTTCAAAGAACAATACACCCGCCAAGGATCATACCACCAGAATGGTACCGGAAACACCCACATCCTCCCCTTTTTGGGAGAAGCTTTTGTCTAGCTACAGAATTGGTCCAAAGAGTTTTTTTTTCTATTTATGTGGCACCATGAGGGGCCCGTGGCTAAATAATAACAGTCGTACAGGTCGATCGATCAGGTTAAGCTACGCTAGCCGCGGTTGGTCTGTGGATGGGTGACCATCTTTACATACAGAGACCCTTCCGTGCCTCGGAAAATATAAGCCGTTGGTCCCGGCTATCATTCGTGGATCTTTGACAGTCGTTACGGGTCCCGAAAGGTCGTCGGTCGAAGCCCGAAAGCCTGACAACCAGTCTTACCAAGGGGTATCGTATTACCCAGTAACTGGGTTTTGGAGGTCAGATAGGCAGTCGCTCCATGGAAAATACTGGTATTCAGCTGCATCCGGTTAGACTGGAAGCCGACCCCAACATAGTTGGGAAAAGGCTAGGCAGATGATGATGTGGCACCATGAGCATTGTAGAAAATAATTAGATTAAAAGTCAGTTTTAATAAATCCAAGCTACATCTTCCAAACCACAATTACTGTGAACTGTTGCTTTTTATCTTGCGTCTCCCGATCTATACGAAAATCATTTCTGTGACGTTCTAAAGCCATTCAGCAACACTGTCACAAACGACGTGCAAACTTTTAATGCTAAGCATTGATGACTCTTAACTATACAGTAATACCCCGCTTTACGCGACCCCGTTATGCGCGGCTTCACTATAACACGAATTTCAAGTAGAATCGTAGTTCGGAATACAAAATGCTCTTTCAAAAATTTACTCAGGTTTGGACATATTGCAGAGTATAATGATGATGGCCGTGTTTTGACCGTGTGTCATTCAATTAAAAACAGAATTGGGTGTTGTGAACTTATTTTACAAGAACGTAAAAGAAACACTACCCAAAAGAAAATAGATGTATTTTCAGTAAAAATAACATGTAATACTGCATAAAGTGTTCTAAGAATTAAAGTGATTGATTCAAATGATTCGCATTTTTTTGTATTAAGTTTTAGTTATGTATGTTTAATCGTAAACCCCGATATACTCGAATTTAATATGATTTTTTCCGGAACGTATCCCTCGCGTAAAGCGGGGTATTACTGTAATTAATTTACTCCATTACTTTGTCATCAAATCTATGTCGTATCCGTTGCCCCCAGGTACGGCCACTTCTCGGGCATCAACCGCAAGGTACAGATGAAGTACCAGCCCCGCGGTCGGCCGCGCGGCTCCAGCTCGGACGACGGTAACGCGCCGACGCACCACGGTCCGCTTTACGCACTTTACACCGCTTTACTGTAATATGCATTGGGATTACTTTCAATTTAAAATCGATCTACTGTAATTATTATTATTTACACAACATCTGTCCATAAATATATTTTAGTTTCTATTTTCTCTTAATATTTTGATTTACATTTGTAGGTTTTCAAAATTATGTCGCATTATTGAAGTTTTACATGATCATAATATTTCATCATGGAACCTATGCATCCAATGAGCATTTCAAACCGCGCTGAGAGTAAAAAAAATGGAAAATCCAAAAGTGCACGACTCATAATGCCCATCTGATCGTATATAGAAAAAAAAAACAATAGATATTATATTAGTTAGTTTTTTATTAATTATAATTAAACTACTTTGAATAAAACAGCCATTTTCAACAGGGTTCCTCCTATGAGTGAAACGAATCTATTAAAAAAAAATACTCAATTAATTGATTTTTTTGCAAGCCACAATGTTTTCAGGTTTCACATTTGATTGACGGGATTTTTTTACATAATATTTTGTTTGTACTTCATTAAAGCAATGCTTGAAGTACAGAATTAATCTCCATTAAATTATCTATACAATGGTATATTAATTAAGTAGGTTCTGTGTACAAGCAGGAGTATAACAATAGAAACAGTTGCAGAAAGGAAGCATAAAAAAAAATTGATCGTAAAGCACTCTCTAATGCTTAGCATTATGAGTCGTGCAATACAGATGTGACATGTGTCAGAATATTTTTTTTTAAATACAATTTTGATCACAATGCATAGTACAGAATTATGTTTAAGTTACCAGCTTAAGTACCAATAACACCCGCCTGTAAAAAGTTTTATTTGAAGTGCTGTCCCATTGTCGAGTTTTGCATTGTTGCAGATTCTGTTGTTCACAAACTAAACTAAATTTAAATTCAGTGCATCTTTTCTTTTCTATTTCATTCAGAAAAGGATAGAAGATAAATTTTAGTTTAGTCCTGTCAAATTAAGATAATCCATAGACAAATTTTGGACGTGATTAAAAACTTGCCTACTAAAATTACGTCAGGCGCTGATTAATTTGACAGGAGTAAACCAAAATTTTTCATCTGTCCTTTTCTTAACCCATTCGCTGCGGCGGACGCCTATCGGCGTTTTTTATTCAATATTCAGGTGCGGTGGACGCCCATCGGCGTTCGCGACGAAAACCGTCCCGCACTTGGCTAATAAGCGTAATTTTATCCCATTTGCTGCGGCGGACGCCTATCGGCGTTTTTTATTTAATATCCAGGTGCGGGGACGCCCATCGGCGTTCGCGACGAAAACCGTCCCGCACTTGGCTAATAAGCGTAATTTTTACCGCCGCAGCGAATGGGTTAATGAAATAGAAAGAAAAAAATGCACTAAACTTAAATTTAGTTTAGTTGGTGAACAAGAGAATCGGCACCAATAAGCATTGCATATACTTAAGCTAATTAAAAATATAAAAATGCGAAGCTAGAAGCTACTTGCAGTATAGCTTAGCTATCTTTGTAGGTACTATAGTTTTATGTAGAATTTGAGGTAGACTATCTAGCTCTCAAAGTAAAAATATAAGAGTAAGCCCGTACTGCAAAATCTTACCGCGTGATTTTTTCTGGGATTTTATGCGCCGTGTACGAATTCGTATACATAATCAGCCTACTAACCCATTATAGGGCAGAAGATCCTGGCTTGTATATTAAAAATAAAACACTGGTATATTAAAACTAATATTTATTGAGTTTTTTTATGGTACTTTGCATTGGACACACAATTTTGCTCTTTTTTCTAAGAAGTTTGTCTAACGTTTTGTTTAGCCGCGAAGATTCAAAATGTATGGTGTCCAATATATGGACAGAGCCCCATAAAGGGTTAAGATCCCACTGCCGAGACAAAGGCCTCCTCTCTGTGAGAAGGAGTGGGACAAATTCGCATACTGTGTACTATTACTATTCCCAATGAAAAATAAGTGTTTATTGCATCCAGATTTTGTAAATGATAAATGATTTATTTTCTGTAAGTAGGTTTGTACAAACACTTTTACATGTCAATCACATTTTTTTTTAAACTAGATGAGGTCGGCGTTTCCTATCTGACTACTCTGAGAAGAAAGGCCGAAACAAACTCAGAGGTCACAGTCTCTTTTAAAGTCCAGACATAATCTTGGTAAATAAAATACACGCGTTTTTTTCGCAGTACGTGCTAGCTCTAACAGTTACAGAGTAGGCAGAAGTACTGTTAAAGTAGAGGTAGAATATTGATAACGTTAAAGCAACGAGTCATTGAAATTAATGTAGGTAAGAAAACAGGCATTTTAATCCAACTACGTTTTTCGTCGGTTTGCAGACGAAACACTTTTTATAGATTTGACACACTCGTGTTTGACCGCACCAACTGGTAAGTGACGTACACTGTACACTTTTACAGTTTGCTGATTATGTTTGTGTGTATTCACTGTATAATATTATGACATCACTCACTTCTGACACGGTTTTGATTTAATGCTGGCACTGTACCGGTGAAATAAAAAAAGATTATTACATTATTTCGCGTTATACAAAATGAACTTTACCTATATGGGAATATGGTGTATTTTTAATTAGTTAAAGAACACAAATATTTTGAAATTTACGCCAGTGTCAGCATAGTAATAAATACGTAATAATCTTTGCAATAATATACGTGTGACCGTAGCTTTGTTGATAACAATGATAACGAGACTTAACGAAACTTATTGGCTTGGTTATGTTTGCTCAAAACTCTGTATGCGAGGCAATTAGCATGGCTTTGAAAGTGCATACTCATAAAAATAAAGTATTTTTTTTTTTTTTTGATGTTGCAGAAGTTTTAAGAATGCATTGCGTAGATTTAGTAAGAGTGTGATATTTGTAAAGTATTTAGTATTGTGTTATCATGAATGTATCAAGAAAAATAGTGGATAGAAGACATCAAACTCACGGCCTAGATTCGGGAGATACTGGCAATAATCAGAGGATTATGAAAACAAGCAAAGACCTCCAATGCAATACCAGTCACCAAGTCGATGATATATTCTTCATATTGTTTTAATTGGAGTTAAATATAGCAATAGGGATGAAGACTAATATTAGAAATGTTCGAACAAATAATGTACTTTCACGGAAGGCATAAAACGAGATAATAAAAAAAAATCAGTAAAATCAATGGAAATTTCGAGAAGCTACACGCTTTACAAATTTTTCGAGGGGATTATTCCCGGCTTTGTCGTGCGGTACTGACAATGTATTACGCTAGTATGAAGTTACATACTAGTGACGTCACATCTATAGTATTGCTTTGTCTAGCACTAATTTTAAAATATTTATAACTTGTAAATTTTCTAAGCTTTTAGACCATTTGTAGTATTTTTTGCACTATTTGCATACAAATATTCCTTGGAGGTTAAAAAAAATAAAAAAATATCATCATCCCTATGGAAGAAGAAAGTTAAAATACTCATTGTTATCATAGACTTTTATTCTTTATTCTGCTGCGGCCTTCACGCAGAAAAAAATATCATTACGATAATGTACCACTCACCCAAGTTAGTAAGTATAAAGGAGACGGATACGCTTTCATACAATTTTGGGCCTGGATGTAAAAAGATGGAATTGATGTCAATTGATAGCTACTATATTAACAAACAATCACTGAAAATTTTGCAGATTTTGGCAATCTGAGAGCCGAGATAAAAGAGATTTAGGAAAAATGAGGTTACGTAACAATCTGTACTTAACAGCCGATTTTTGAAGTGGGATTGTGATTTTTTTACCTGACTGCCGAAGACTGTCAATCAATATCCAATCGGTAGGTCGTTCGTAGAATCCAAAATAACAAGTCCAAGTTCAACGTTTAAGCGGGGTTCTCCGTGTCCGGTATGGTAGCAAGGCAAGGGTCGTACAAGAAGGAAGATCAGAAGTCCGTAGGAAAGCAGGGGTCGAAGAAAATATCAATAAAAGTATGGGAGATAGATATAATAGAAATAAATACAATAGTAATAAATAGAGATAGATATAGATACGAACGAGTGTCTATGTCATGTCATGCATGTCAAGTCAGAGTTAGCACAGGATAAAAATACAATAATCGATTAGTAAACGTGAATTGATTTATCTTAATTATATTAGGTATTTAATTAGTTAATTATTTTAATTGAATTAATTATCTGGTGAAAGCATTTTCGTAATCGATTATAATTGAATCGATATTCCAATTACTTCGTAACCCTAAGGTAATTATTGGATTTCTCATTTTCCAGATTGTAAATTGAGTTGATTATTCACATTTTGAAATAGAAAAATATTTTTTTAAGCCATACCTCAAATTATTACAATCAGGCCCAGAAATCCCTGTCTCCTTTTCAACACCAATTTGTTTAAACATATACGAATAGAAGAGTACCTAAAGATAAAATAGCCATTGTTATAATAAATAAACTTTTATTCTGTGCGTAAATTTGGCTGAAAAATAAGTTGGTATTTACCTGCGGGCGGGAAAAAATGTTATTAATTGTGGTAATATATCACTCACCCAAGTCGATGATAAGTTCTCAACATTATGTTGTTTTATTAGGAGTGCAGGAGTACTCGAGACTTTTATTCTATATTCTGTTGAAAAATAGGTTTTCTTGGCCTGCTGGCGGAAAAAAAGATTCCTAATGGTTAACTTAATTTCCTAATGGTTAACTTAAGTTAACTTAATTTCTTATACTTGTAAATTGTAAGTACTAACATGTCACACTTGTGCAGTAGGAGGCGGTGGCGAGCCATCTTTAGTTCTCATCCTCAAATGGGGCGGCGAGCTGACGCCGGCCGGACGCATACAGGCAGAGGAGCTCGGCAGGATGTTCCGCTGCATGTACCCCGGCGGCCAGGGCCGGCACATACCCGGTATGTATCGTGATCATCATGCACAACAAATCACTATCTAAAACTAAATATATTTAAAACATCGTTCCGTTCCTGACAAAAATTTTAACATAACAGAGACGGAATGATGTTTTAAATACGATTATCGTTAAACGTCAATAAAGCCTTGGACATACGCTAGTAACTACATAATCTCAAACAATATATATCTATCTTAAGTTTTTAAAGACTCACCACTAAAATTCCTCAACAATTCCAGGTGAGGGTGGTACCCAGGGTCTCGGCCTCCTCCGTCTCCACTCCACCTTCCGCCACGATCTGAAGATCTACGCCTCAGACGAAGGTCGCGTGCAGATGACCGCGGCTGCCTTCGCAAAAGGACTGCTGGCTTTAGAGGGAGAACTGACCCCTATACTTGTGCAGATGGTCAAGTCCGCCAACACGAATGGACTGCTCGATAATGATTGTGATTCTTCTAAGGTTCAGAATATGTAAGTATTAATTTATTAAGTACCTAATTATAAATCAGCAAATCGCACAAAAGCCGCGTCTTTCACGTAGAGATAAAACTACTGTATGTTATAAATACGTCACTTTGCTTACTGCTTGTTTGTTTGTGTTTAGAGCACAATCCGCAATACCAGGCTTAAAGTTAGACTGTTATTAGTTTAGATTGATGTTGGTGCCGAATCTATTGTTCACAAACTAAACTAAATTTAAGTTCAGTGCATTTTTTCTTCTTCTATTTCATTAGGAAAAGGACAGAAGATAAATATTAGTTTAGTCCTGTCAAATTAAGATACTCCATTGACAAGTTTAGACGTGATCAAAAAATTGGCTACTAAAAATACGTCAATTTATGCCAGGCGCTGACTAATTTGACAGAACTAAACTAATATTGGTCTTCTGTCCTTTTCTTAATGAAATAGAAAGAAAAAGATGCACTGAACTTAGTTTATTTTGTGAACAAAAGAATCGGCGCCAATATTCTCTTTGTCTGTTGCTTGGACGTTCGGAGTATGGTGATTTCTCTCCGCATAGCTTATTTCACAATAGAAAGGCTATTGTTGAAAACGAAAGTGTTCCTTTGTCACAATAATTTCCATAAATTTAACCAAGCTAAGGAGAAGAACTCTTATCAAATAACATTCATATTTTAACACTATGATTTCTGATTAAACTAAAAAAAAAAGTTAAAAAAAATTAAAAAAAAAAATATAAACAAAAGGATTAAAAATAAAAATCTAAAATCTCCTAAAAATCTATAAAGTCATGACTTTTTCTCATGGCGCCCTTATTCCTTCCTTTTGCTTCATCCAAGTCCATACATAATCTCTCTTAATTCCAACCCAGGGCAAAAGCTCGCCTCCACGAAGCGATGCAGGTGGACCGCGACTTCACAGACGAAGACCGGGCGCGCATCAACCCGTGCGACTCCGTGAGCATCAACACGGCGATGGAGTTCGTGAAGAACCCCGTGCGGTGCTGTGCGCATGTGCACACGCTCATACAGCACCTCATGCACATTGTAGTTATTAAAAAAGATGATCCGAAGACTAAAGGTAAACTATTGCAATGTTTGTATGATATTCTGGCGTTTCACTTGGTGCATTTGTACAAATTTTCACGTTATTTCACGAATACAAAATCGACTTTATTCCGGTGCGCATATGGTATATTTTGTACTGCCCCAGTAATTTAAAGAAACAATATACTTTTTACCAGACACAATACTCTACCACGGCGAGACATGGGAACTAATGGGTCGCCGGTGGGGCAAAATCGAGAAGGACTTCTGCACTAAAAACAAGACTTACGACATATCCAAGATACCGGATATCTATGACTGCATCAAATACGATCTGCAACACAACCAACATACGCTGCAGTTCGATCTCGCAGAGGAACTGTACATCTATGCCAAGTACTTGGCTGATATTGTGATACCTCAGGTGAGTGATAACAGCATTTGAAAGATCTATAATTTTGAGCCTAATCGTTAGCGCAGTATATTGCAACACTGAGGGATGATGGAAGATTTTGGAAGAAATCTTTGCCCAGCAGTGGTACAGAACAGGATGAATGAACCCCAAAAACATTCCATTCAATATATTGATGTAATTTACTGATACTTGGTGTTACCGTCACACGGTTCCGTTCAATCTTCATCGAGCCTTTCATCTTTCTGTAAACCCAAGACGAGTTGAAGAGTGGTAGTTTTCTATAGAACCTACAGAAAAGTTTCCGAAACATACGTTTTTTGTTTTGTTACAGGAATACGGACTGACAATGCAAGAGAAACTAACGATAGGTCAGGGGATATGTACGCCACTGCTTAAGAAAATAAGAGCAGACCTGCAGAGGAATATTGAAGAGTCGGGAGAAGAGACTGTTAATAGATTGAACCCCAGGTACGACATTTTGACCTTTGTTCTAGTGTATAGAGCAAGGTCCACATTTTTTGTGAAAAATCTATACATATAATAAAATAGTAACAAATAATTTTTTTACCCCCCGAGCCTCGGAAAGCATGTTAAGCCGTTGGTCCCGGCTGTCGTTCTTGGATCTTTGACAGTCCTTGCGGGTTGTCAAAAGCCCGAAAGTCCCACAACCAGTCCTACCAAATGGGTATCGTGTTACCCAGTAACTGGGTTGTGGAGGCCTGATAGGCAAATACTGGTATTCAGTTGTATCCGGTGATGATGATGATTGCAGTTGAAGTTCCATAAAAAAAAAAAATCTGATATTTTAAAATCAAGTAAGTACTCTTAAAATGGGGCAAGGCACCGGCAGTTTTCACACAACAACATTGTCAAGTTTTTTCTCTTTCTCTTTCCTTCAGGTACAGTCACGGCGTGTCGTCTCCGGGCCGTCACGTGCGCACGCGGCTGTACTTCACGAGCGAGAGTCACGTGCACTCTCTTCTTACTGTGCTTAGATTCGGCGGTCTACTAGATGTGAGTTTTTTTTTAACCGTTTCAGCACGGCGCGCGAGAAGCATAGCGTGCAATGCCGGCCGGCGCTCGAGAAATGTGTTCTGCGCAGTTGTGATAGTACATAGCGCAATCTGCCACAAGCGCTGGCAGTGACTGCACGCCTGTGTTGTTTATATTCAATTTTAGACTTTATTCGCAAAAATACGTCACCCGGCCGTGACAAGCATCTGTGCCAGAACGTATATGTATGTCAACCGTACTGAAAGGGTTAATGTTATCTATTCTATCACACACCATGGCACACTTTAAAACATATGGGCTTGCACCTAGTTGTTAACTACGGCTATAAGAGACCATTCATTTAATGAAACAATATAAACTGTGATTTTTTACTCAGTTTCAAACAACTATAAGTACGAAAATGCCTTGCATTCATTTACATAGCTGCGGTAAAAAGTTAAACGATCAAATTGCAGGTATTAAAAGACGAGCAATGGCGTCGTGCGATGGAGTACGTGTCGACTGTATCGGAACTCAACTACATGTCGCAAATTGTCGTCATGCTGTATGAGGATCCTACCAAAGATCCCTATTCAGAGGAGAGGTGAGAAGTGCTTTTGTTTAAAAAATAATCTTCTAGTAAATCATTGAGAATAGTTATTGTTCTTGATTTATTCATCACTACACCATATTCAGTATGATTATGGTATGCGCAGAAATTCGTGTGCTTATAACCCGGACCAGGAAAACCTCAGCAAACATTGTCGTTTCTTATACAAAAGAAAAAGTTTGAATTCAAGCTGACTCCTTTTCGCAAAAAAAGGTTTCAGGAGGTGGTTCTATAGTATTACAGTTTATTCAGCCTCTTGTTCTTAGCGTGTCGGCAAATATTGTTGTGTTGAGCCTAAAAGGTCTCACAAACCAACCAACCCTTATTACTTTGTTTTCATAGCTACACAATTTATATGTTCGTACCAGGTTTCACGTGGAGCTGCACTTCAGTCCCGGCGTGAACTGCTGCGTACAGAAGAACCTACCCCCGGGGCCGGGCTTCAGGCCGCATAGTCGAAATCACTCCACTACCAATAACTCGGTACGTTTTACTTGCTTGTCGAGCAAGCATATCATACTTGAGTAGGTATGATAATACTGATAAAAAAAGTAAGAGGAGAGAAGATGTCTCGAATAAAAACAGCATCATCAATCAATCAAAATTTTCTGTTTTTTTTTTTCAATTTTAATGCATATATTTTTTTAAATAATTCTCTGTTGGAGGTCAGATAGGCAGTCGCTCCATGTAAAATACTAGTATTCAGCTGCATCCGGTTAGACTGGAAAAAGACCCCAACATATTTGGGAAAAGGCTAAGCAGATAATGATTTTTTTTTTAATTGATTGAGTCTCAAAAAATCGCAAAGAATGTGCGCAGTATGGATGAAGCTAAGGAACAATGCAGAACTGCCTTGACGCTGCGTGAGCGTGCGTGATCCATCGCCGTCCGTTCGATGTCCATCGCGCACAGGATGTACGGAAAGCAGCACTTTTTTGCTCCGTTGTCGTAATTGCTGTATGGAGTTAAAGTGGGAGGATAAATAAATAAATCAGTCAATAAAAAATAATGTATTCCTAATAAAAAAAATATTACTTGTTGGAATCTAGGTATTTCTAATATTTGTTCACAGCAGAGTTCGTCAGATGAGGTGAAATGTATCGAGGAAGAAGGTGAAGACGACAATATGGCCAGTCAAGAAACGCTACAACCGGTACGTAGGGTTTATAGAAACTAGGAACAGATTTTAATGTTCCTTATCTGTCGTCGGTCTTCTACAGACTGTAATTCGCAGAGTGTGCGCAGGAGCTCCACGACCAGCCGTGCGATTCTGTAACCATCTCACCGTGAAAGCTTGGGTGAAGTGAGCGTGGAGTGAGCTGTCATTCGCTGGGGATTGACACTATTAAGTGCTCACTTCACTTATGATTTCACGGTGAGATTTTTACAGAATCGACCGGCTGAGCCCACCATCGCCCTTTTACTACCAGACTACCAGAAGTACTGCAGGGTACCTCTGCACTTGGTCGATATACCGACCTGTCGTACTCAGCACTTCTCCTCCACCTTTATTATGCGCACAACCAAAGTGGGGAACTCTCTGCCAGCGTCTGTGTTCCCTTCCTCATCCCTTCTTGTCTGCCTTCAAACCAAGAGTAAACAGGCATGTTTTGGCGCTCTCGTTCCATCATAGACCTCATCCATTGCTTTTCATCAGGCGTGATCGAGGTCAAGAGCAGGCGCGTTCAGCAATAAAATAAACAAATAATTATTTAAATAAGAATTATTTTTATTTTATTAAATATATAGGAGGGGCCCGTGGCTAAATGGAGGGGCCCGTGGCTAAATAATAACAGTCGCACAGGTCGATCGATCAGGTTAAGCTACGCTTGACGCGGTTGGTCTGTGGATGGGTGACCATCATTACATACCGAGACCCCTCCGTGCCTCGGAAAGCACGTTAAGCCGTTGGTCCCGGCTGTCATTCGTGGATCTTTTACAGTCGTTACGGGTAGTCAGGAGCCCGAAAGTTTGACAACCAGTCTTACCAAGGGGTATCGTATTACCCAGTAACTGGGTTGTGGAGGTCAGATAGGCAGTCTCGCCATGTAAAATACTGGTATTCAGCTGCATCCGGTTAGACTGGCAGCTGACCCCAACATAGTTGGGAAAAGGCTAGGCAGCTGATGAAATATCTGTAATCATTTTCGTTGCAGGATGCTGACGAACTGGATAACACATTCTCGCCGAAGAAATTGTCGAAATCAAAAATAAGGCCTTCGGATCCTATACCTATTTGGTAAGTATGTTTCGTTAAAATTTTGCTTCTCATGGATACACATCGAGTACATCTCAAGAAAACATTATTCATCATTCATCATCATTCGTTCATCTCATGGTACTCCCAAGAAAATCTATTTAGAACTTTGGTTTTATTAAAACATTATTAACCCTACATTCGATTTCGATCAAGTTAACTAAGTAAAGTTATTTTTTTTTAAATAATTTATGAGTATATTTTTGTGGCCATACTGTTTTAATATTAAGCGATTCTGATTTTAGTCAATCTCCTTTGTAGTTTTCCCACACCATTTGTATGGACAACTTGAACTTTTTCCACTTCTAAAATTTCGTTGTGTAAACCCTGAAATGATCCTTCAGTCCTACTATGTATAGTGCTCTTCTCATACAATCATACCCTAGAGTGCTACAAGAATCTTTTGGCCCCTGAATGACATTATCAGGGGAGCGTTGTTTGTAAACATTTGTGAAATTTTCACAGTTTACTGTATTGACAAAACAAGATGGTGGCGTTGGTTCACATTTTGGCCACTTGCCAAAGGAAACATGCATTACTATTGCTATATTGGTATATTTTGAACTGTTCTCGGATATATAAATGTGCGTGTGATGTGTAGCGACAATTACAGCAGCTTGCACTATACCGTGAGCGGGCACGAGGCGTCCACGCTGGCCGCGCGCCTCAACGCCGAGCTGCGCGCGCGCAGCCACGCCGATACTGATACGGACACGAACGCACAGGTTAGCTAGCGTAGAATGGAGCCCTATAAACACGTTACCCCAACCCAATAGACCCAATAGAAAATCAATATTCATCAATTAACTTAGACCTTACGACTTGTCGTTCATAACTGAATCTATCTAAAGTTTTAATAATATGTCCGTTGATTACTTGACTGCCCGAAGTGCATATATCTGTCACATGAGTAATCTAAATCTCACACTTAGCTGACCACTATAAAAGAGTATTGTAAAAACAAACGCTAGTAAATATGGAAAAACCGGTCAAGAGCAAGTCGGACTCACGCACCGAAGGTTCCATACCATTATATGATATTTTTTTTTTTTTTTTTGAAAAGATGTGCTATGATACCCCACATGCCCTAGTAGCCGCACTTCTAAATTTACTTCTAAATTTAATTCGAATTTTAACCCCCCCCCCCCCCCCCCACTTTAAGTCCCCGTTGCAAAAAAATACATTTATTTTTATTTCTTTCTTATTTTATACCTTCCAGTGCGACGAAAAAGGGCCAAAAGACGTGGAAGAAGCGCCGCCCCGCGCTCGCTCCTACGACCAACACAAGCAAAGCCACGACAGTGGTAAGTATTGGCGCGCACCACGGCATGGCTGCACTAACCGACCCACTAATTATAACGCCCATATTCAAACTTGCTTCTGGAAATGAACTTCGAACTCGGCGCAACCGCATTATAGTGTACGGCAATGTTTTTAGCAGGCGCGGTCATAAAATGCGAGAGCGAGACGCAGAGTTCAAGTCTCTAGTCCAGCTCGCACGCTTAATGACCGCAACTGCGACGAGCATTGGACGTTAAGGAAACCAAAGAGTTATAGTTCGTTTTTTAAAATGAAGAATGCGTCAAGTAAAGAACGATTTCCAGAAACAAGTGAACGTGCCTTTGCATCTGGCGCTTGTCCAGAGTAGGCGTTCATCGAACGTGTACGTAGCGTGTTCATGGCGTTATCGCGATCACGCCGTGTAGAACCTTTTTTTTTTTTTGGGTGTTGAAATTATCAAATATCTTCTCTCGCTCTGGGCGGAGCGGGAGGACGTGTCAGACTTTTACTGACTAAAACCCACCCGTGTTCCTTCAGTTGCCTGTGCCAAGGGCCACGGTAACTCTTTCGACGCCGCGTGGACCCTACGTATACATTTGACGACCGTCTACGCTGTACTTACGCTCGGCACGTAGACACACTAAGAATATGGATGTTAGTCTCCTGAGTGCCGTGTACTCGTACACCTGACTACTGTATATATGATGTACTGTGTATTTTATGTTGTAACGTCATGGATTAAGAGACCACAGTTTCACCTTTGTAAGCTACGGGTCAGGATCAACAAAGCTGAATAAACAAGCTATGACGCTTAACGTGAAAAAAGGAGTTACGTTAGAAAGAGAGGAGAAAGGTGTCGATTCTGTTGTTCACAAACTAAACTAAATTTAAGTTTAGTGCATCTTTTTCTTTGTATTTCATTAAGAAAAGGACAGAAGATAAATATTAATTTAGTCCTGTCTGTTATTTGTATTGTTATAAAACTGACATTTCGTGGGAACAGTGGGGTGGTCCTTATACATACTATCGTTGTTTTAATTTCTATTTATCTAAGACTATGTAGTATGTCCACTTCTGATTTCTGAATAGACAGATACTCATATTATTATCTAGATTTTATTACAAAGCCGTAGAAAATTTCGCAAATTATATTTAAGTTTGCTTCATACATGGATTGCAGTAAAATTTTATTCCTAGACATTCACTTATGCTTTTTTTAGCAAGCACAAGTGGCACAACGTTTTTTAACCTAAAAATAATAGAAATGTCTGACGTATACGTTTCCAAAAAATATATAAACAATAAACAATATTTATTTGTTCGAGACTTAAACCTATTACAATTTTTGTACCTTATTAAATTAGGCTTTGTAACTCAGTGGCAAGTTACATGACATGATGCAACTGGGCTTAAACTAGGAGGACTCCTGTGCTATAAGGACCAGTTACTTCCGCCACCACCGTGATCGAACTGCCATTACAAGTAATATAACAATAATATAGTGAAAATCTTGTTGTAGTCCGGTAATAATACACTGCATTGCTCTGGAAGCTTCAATTTAATTGGAATGTTTGATCATCAAATCTAAAACTTGTCATCGTCCAAGTTGCTTTTTCTCAACTGTATTGGGGTTAACTTCCAGTTATACTCATCGTTATCTTGCCCTCATCTTACAGACTACGTTAAATGAAGCGACTACTGTTTGACCTCCAGAACTGGCAATACTGATATTCTAAGGTTAACCATGGTTACACTCTTTTGGCCTTCTAAAAAGGCAAGTATTTAATGGAACCCCCAAATACTTCCCATTTCGATCCGAACGTACATCATAGGAAGACCAAAATGTTTTTGAGGCGCATTTATTAAAAAAAAGCGTAGATTTTCCTGACCTTGGCCTTCTAGGCCAATATGTGTTTAGATGATCAATAAAATATTTCTGTGCTAAGTAGTATACATAAAATATTTGACTGCAATTCGTGTCGTAAGTCTTGGCGGGTATGTGACGTGTGTGTCGCGACAGAGCCGGAGGCGGCGCTGGCCGGCGCCGTGGGCGCGCGCTACCAGAGCCTGCAGTCCGTGCCGCAGCCAGGTCAGTGCACACGCCAGGGGAGGGACTTACCATTCACATGTGCTCAGGGCTAACTTGTGCTGTTGACGGTAGAAGGTTGAGAAAATGTTGTACGGCTAGTTCATGTGCCAATTTCACACTTCATCTACTCTTAAATGTATACGAATGAATTTAAGATTTTTATTATCCCAGCTGATTTTTTTCAGTGTTGTCTGTCAGTGATCATTCACAGATAGAAAACTCTGAAAAAATATCACAGCCTAAACCGCTAGTCCTGGGAGTATGAATTTCTCCACAATAGTTCCTTATAACAAAAGTGAGCAAGTAAGGAGAGATTTTTTTAAATTGTCATTTTGTCATTTTTGCCGATGGATTCACCTTCCGGTCACACGGCTTGTGTATATCTAATTCTAGTGACAAAAAAATAAGCCATCAATACATTGAACATTCTGCATCACAAATAACAGGAAATAATACACATATATTATTATTATACATGTTGTACGGATGTTTTCATGGCAGCTTCTTTGAAGTAATGAAACTTTACTGGTACTTGGGCTGCATGCCAACTTACATCGGGAACCGATATTATAAGGGTGTAATTTCTGCTAACTGTTAATATACGATAATAAATAACTATTAGGTATAATTTGTAAAGCATCCAAAATTATATAACATGTGGCTATAAACTGGCAGCTAGACGACATTTTTTCAACCTTTTATCTGACTTAGTACAAATAAGCTCTCTATTTACGATGCTAATGCTATTTCAGTATGGTGTCTATTGGTAAATAAATTCCAAATGTTGGTGGTTTGGCCCCAAAACATGTAACATGTGTGCGCGTCCTACGATCATCGGTATAGGGTTCTAAATTAGTGTCTTTTTATAGCTGTAGCAATCTGTTTCGTCCCAAAAGTGCTCATCTAGAACTTTTATAAAGTTTAATTTGGGTGAAAGGTCTTCACAGGTAAGCAAGCATGCTCGCATGTCAGGGTATAGATAAAATCGGTTAGTGCTATTGTTTACAAGTAAAAGACAATTAGTATATATATAAATAAAATTCATCAGTAATGTGGTGTATCGTTTATTCGTTTAGCAGTTAAGTGTATAAGGTTGTATGGCACGCTCGTTTGTCGTGTCCGTGTGGTTTACTACTTGTTACTGAGTTGTAGAGCGCCGCGCACCGCTCGCCGCTGTAGCTCACTCTGGCCGGCGATCTTGTGTGTGTTTGCGTTGCATCCTCGCTCCCCGCGTGTGTGTGCGCACGTTTGACTATTGTTTGGCACCTGCATGCTGTTGATGTTGATACTGATCTTCACTAACACGTTTTTACGATATTCTATGTTATTAAGCAATGATACAAATCAATGTTATGCAAACGTAACTTTCTTGTGTGCGTCTCCTCCCTCGATCACATCGGCATGTGAGCGCGGCAGGAGGCGCGCGACGTGGAGCGTTGCGTGTCCCGGCGCCAACAGACGATCGTCAAACTACTGCGCGGGTTCCCTTCTGTGTAGTGTGATGTCAAACGCGATCTCCGTATTACAAATCTATCGCTATTACGAGCACGCTTTGACCAGTATCTATATATTTATTTATTCTATCTTAATTAATAACTAATTTATTTTTCTCTCTATCACTCCTGTCTACTAACGACGTTCGCCTTCCACATAATGTCACCCCCACTGTTCGTGTAACCCACACTAACGCGCTCCATCCGGGGCAGCCGCGCGGCCGCACCCTCCCGCACTAATCGTGACGCCGTCCGGCTCCGTGTCGAGCCCGAGCCCGACGGACGAGCCCGTAACCCCCCTCATTAACATGGGCGGCGTCGAGTCCTCTACTAACGAGCTCCCGCTATCCGCCATCACGTTCCGCGCCTCGTGGCCGCACTTGGCGGACGGCCACATGGCCACCGGCCATAGCCAAGAGTGTAGCACCCCGCGGGACGCAGGGCGGCGCCAGCGGCACAGCATCGCCGGCCAGATGAGCTACCTCAAGATGCTGGGGCTGGGTGCGCGCGGCAAGCTGTCGGCTGCGGGACTGTTCAGCACGGCCGTCATCTCCGGCTCCAGCTCCGCGCCCAACCTGCGCGTCATGATTCCCACGGCGGCCTCCAGCAACGGTGAGTGACGTCACCCCCCGCCCCCCTCGCCCCGCCGGCTCGCCTGACGCTAGTTCTGTCGCAGCGGCCGTGGAGGGTTTCGGCGGAGTGCCGGCCATCCGGCCGCTGGAGACGCTGCACAACGCGCTGTCGCTGCGCCAGCTGGACGTGTTCCTGGAGCGCGTGACGGCGGCGCCCGTGCTGCTGGGCACGCCGCCCGCGCCCGCCGCGCCGCCGCTCAAGCAGCCGTCGCCCACCAACAGTGAGTATTCACCGTCGCCCGCGCGCGTCCACTGAGCTGTGCACTAATACTGACTACCCCCAGGTGTAGGCTGGAGCGGCCCGTCGTCGCTGATGTCGTCGTCGGGCGAGCTGCCCAGCGGCCTGTCGTCCGCGGGGCCCTCGTCGCCCAATTCCAACTACGCCTCCAACTCTGAACATAAGACTACGTCCACCGAGAGGTATACAGAGACAAATTACTAAATACTTTGAAAATTGTTAACCAGCTTGAATGCGTTTTCCGAACATTAGAGTCGATGCCACTCTTCTGTACGTTTTGTTTTGGTTTTAATTTGTCTAACGTGTTCTGGAAGATGCCTTCATTTCTGTTGGTTACAGCGCCGTCACTTGACTAGATCTGTATTATAAACACTTCATATCTGCTAATGTTGCTTGATGTTAGTTTTACTGTTCTGTTTCTTATTAAATGTCATCTAAAGGACTATCGTTATATCTCATTTGAGGGTGAGACTTATGAACTGAATCTTAACTCGACCTTTTACCATCCAGTCTACAAGTGAACAAAATGCTTAAAACGTTTTGTCCACTTGTGGAGTCTATTTGGAACCATCTTGTTTTCACGCGGCGTCAGTTCACGGTAACTCATACCATACATCATATTATTGGTGCTTATATCATTCATTGTCGGGAGTTATTGAGAGCGAGGCGCAGCCGAACACCGGCTGGTAACTAAACATTATGGATTCCAGTAGCAATTGGAGTAAAAATGTGCCGAGCAAGCTCCCTCAGTGGGAGGGCGAGGCGGCGACGTTGTGCGCGTTGGACGCGACCCTGCACCCATTCTTGCCGCACTCCAACGTAGCAGGTACCTCATGCTAACTCATATAGCTCGACTCAGAACAACGACCGCCCAAACGCGCGCTACTGTTACACATTATTCACTTTTGAAAGGATATTGAAAGTTATTTGTAATAACGTGTAACAACCTCCCGTGTGCTTTTAGCTGTCGTTCAAATAAATTGTAGGTATAAAAAGTTGCGGAGCTGACTGGTGGATACATATATTGGATACCCAAATATTTTATAAACGTTGCACAATTTCGTCGCTTGTTACAGAATACTCCATTAAATAAAGAACAGACCTATTATGATAATACCATCTGTTAATTTATGTTTCATTGTTGCATGATTATGAAATGCATGCGCTGCACTCTGCTGATTACTTCAATTTCATGGCGAACCTTTTCTTGAGAATGATCAAATAGCTTAGAAACATTAAATGCGAAAAACAATGACTAACAATAAAAAGGAGTTTGCATGATACATTAATATCTGATCATTTATTTATATACTGCATGATTTTTTTTAACGTGTCCAATTTTTTACAGGCTGTTCTACACATGAATATGAACAACTTTCACTATGGGACCAACTCTGAGATCACGGAAAAAAATGCTAAAAAGCTGTTTCATACATTTTGGTCAAGTAGGTTTCAGAGTTGGTCCCATAGTGATAGTTGTTCATATTCATGTGTAGAACACCCTGTAAAAATTTGGAGACTGTAAATAAGATCATCCAGTATAATACAATATTAAGATATCTAAATATGTATAAGTGAGTATATTTTTTCATGCAAACCTTAAAATAACCACTCTGTAACATTGCAGTACCTACTGAAAACAAAAGAAAAACATATTGAAATTGGTATAAACTTGGATTTTATTTACAAATCCATTTCGGTCATGCAATACATACATCTGTTAGATATAGTTCATAATAAAGTCTAAGACCAAAAATCTTATTTTTAGATAACTCGGGAACCAAAAAAAGCGAAAAAAAGTTTAAGACTAAGGTTTGATATAAAATATAAGAATAAGAATAAATTTAGTTGGAAAAATATATGTAAACATAGAGCGGTGTCGCTACAATGATCGAGCTTGACAAAATAATGACTTTACTCTGATATACCCGCAGCGGTAAAAAGCGCAGTACCATCCCCTCAGAGAATTTTCCAACCAATCCACCGATTGAGACACCTATGGAAAAGAAATAATATTTTACACTGGCAAGTTGCCAGATGAAATAAATAAGGCTGTATATCAGTATTGAAGCCTGGTGTTCTAATCTCTGTTGATATAACAAATGGATTTTTTCGGCGCAATGTTCCAGGTTCATCTATTAGCGGCGACGTGACGCCGGTGTCCTTAGCCTCCGAGCTAGACTTCAACAGCAACGAGGCTACCGCCGGATCTATCACTGACCACGACCTACTGGTGCGTAGTGATTAGTTTACATGGCGTCGACGCGTAAACTGTTACCTTGAACACAGCACATGATTCTAGACCGTAAAGTAAAAAAGTTCCGATCGCGAGTAAAGAACACTATCCAACATCCCCGCAGAAATTCATTTCGCCATGCTTTTTATTCCCAATAATAATCACCCGAGGCGAATAACAAAACTCACTCATTAGGTACGTGATTCCTATTTTTGTGACAATAATTAGAAAAAATCGGTAGGTTATTAAAAAAAAAATCTGCTGTTTCATAGAAAAGTGCAATATTTCTACGCTAGTGGGTAGCATCATGTTATGACTTCATGGTTACAGTTTGCGCCTTGATCTCCGTTATACACTGTCTTATAATGAGGTGTTATGTACAGACGTCAGCACATCAAGCTACTACAATCTGCCAAATTTCTTTAAACAATTTTCAACTTTATCGCTAAAGTATAAGGTTCAAAGTTGATTGGGAAAATTTGAGTTTCGGGTAGCTTGATGTGCTGGCGTCTGTACACGAAGAGGAGTACCTACAGGGTTGCTGGCATTGAATGATAGGCATTTTTGAACTGATAAAAAGTTTATTTTTCAATGTCATCAGAAAATTCTTTGGTCTGAGAGAAGCTTAGGGCTGGGTCCACAGTTTGTGCCTAACGCGGTTGTGACGATGACCGCAAACTTTCAAACTTGGGACGTTAGTGCTCGCGTGCTCTATTTATATAGAGCACTTTTAATTTAAAGATTTTTGAAGGAAAGTTTCATGAATAGTTAAAAATATACTTTCATGTTCAAGAAGGCTTTATTATGAGACTAAATGATGCACAAGGAATATGTAATGTAGAGGAATACTACGAGTGTGTCCGTGAGTGAGCTTCAATTTGTGCTCAAATTCTAGGAAATGCGTACGTGCGTTTTACAATGGTAGAACGCGCGCCTACTGGAGTGTTAAGAAATTGCCGTTTGCGTGCATAGTGTTTTACATAGCGGTGTCACACGTTTGGTACTATTTTCTGAACCTTACCGAACCTGAACAAGGGGGTGTTTTATAGCCCACTTTGTGAAAGGCTACCTATGTACTCGTAAAGTCTGTATAAACCATCATCATCTGCCTAGCCTTTTCCCAACTATGTTGGGGTCGGCTTCCAGTCTAACC
The DNA here is from genome assembly GCA_949629135.1 of Eremobia ochroleuca. Classification (NCBI taxonomy): domain Eukaryota; kingdom Metazoa; phylum Arthropoda; class Insecta; order Lepidoptera; family Noctuidae; genus Eremobia; species Eremobia ochroleuca. Next base: position 16,221,153 of record OX451396.1, read on the forward strand.
GGATGCAGCGGAATACCAGTATTTTACATGGAGCGACTGCCTATCTGACCTCCACAACCCAGTTACTGGGTAATACGATACCCCTAGGTAAGACTGGTTGTCAGATTTTCGGGCTTCTGACACCCGTAACGACTGTCAAAGATCTACGAATGACAGCCGGGACCAACGGCTTAACGTACTTTCCGAGGCACGGAGGGGTCTCGGTATGTAAAGATGGTCACCCATCCACAGACCAACCGCGGCAAGCGTAGCTTAACCTGATCGATCGACCTGTGCGGCTGTTATTATTTAGCCACGGGCCCCTCAACGTCTGTATAACTAGAAAAATATATTGATTTGATTTGATTCCCTGCTGAACAAATTAATGAACACATGCCATATGAGTTGATTACAATTCATGCTCTAACATTCTGCATCACAATGTAAATTAAGATTTTTGACTCTCGCGACATCCCCATTAACCCTTAAATTGATTTTGTCCGTTTTAAAGGACGCAGTATTTCCACGCACACAGACGCTGTTTTAACACTCCTAAGCGCTCTTACGCAGTAGCGGTTAGCCGCCCCCGCGGTTAACCGCTAGTGCGTAAAAGCGCTTAGCACTGTACCACAACTTCACATATAATATGCCATGTCCGTTTTATGTGACGTAGTTTCATGTACTACAACTGCACATATAATGGACAATGACCGTTTTATGTGACATTGTAAAAACAAAATGTTTTTTTTTTCTTTACCCTCTTTTCTATCCTAATTTCAACCCATATACGCAATTTCAACATTATACACACAAGAAATCTAAGGGTGACAATTTAAGGGTTAAATGTTGACCTGATTTTTATTGACTTCCCAGGCGTGTTATTCGCATTTAACCAATTAATAATAGCGAGCTTGCTTTGGTGATGTTTCTTTATTTGATTAGATGAAAATTGTAAGTACAGTTTTGAAGAAAAGTACTAAACACGTGTTTTACATTATCTGTACCCTTTTACAGAGCGCTGAAGGTGAAGACGATGAAGAAACCCTGTCAGTTGACCCGTGCGGCTCACCGGTGAAAATAATCAAGAACGATCTGAGCCCACAGACTTACGCTGCGATCAATTCTCTAAGACTGGACCACAGTCAACCGTCCACTAGTAAATGCTCTACGGAGTTCTTCGGGCTAAGCTTACAACAAACGAAAGAATGTTTCCATAAAGACATGCCATCAAGTAGTAAAAATTATAATTTAGATAACGACCTTAAACAAAAGGTTTCTAAGGAAAATACACAATGTGTGTCCAATATTGATTCGCTTAATTTGCAAAGCAAAGATGGCAAAAGTAAAATAAAAAAGAATGAAATTCTGAATAATGGAAGTAGAAGGTACAGCGACAGTAGTGCACAAAAAAGTAATGTAGGCTCCCAGGCGACTGTCTCTGGCAGTAGATTCAAGACGACTCTAGTGACGGACGATCAGTTAAGGTCAAGTACTTCTACAGACAGTGCCAATAATGCGACAAACGACCAGGGCATGCCGCTCGTGACGAAGGCTAAAAGTACTTCAGTTAAACCAGGCTTTACTATATCCGAATAGTTTTAGTGCAGTCATCTCTTCAGTCCTCCATACAGTCGTTCGTCGCGTGTTGTAAACAAATGTTAGCAGTATATTTCATTCAGAACGTCCCTGTTTGTTCGTTACCTTCAATGTCTCGGCTACAGGACGTGAGCCTGAAAAACGACTCTGGAAAATGCTCGCATGAATCGTCTGCATGGAGTTGAGACATCTACAGTCCGCGCGCGAGCTCCGAGGAATAATAATAATAATAATAATGATTTATTGAAAACAAAGTAAGTACACAATTACATAAGCGCACTGCCTCCTGAACTAGGTTGTTAGCCTGTATCTCAGGAGACAGTTCCCTTCCAGTTTACATAATTACTAGATTCTTACAGCGTTCTCAAGTAGCTGAAACTAAACACAAAAAGGTAAATTTAAATAAAAGTAAATTATACAATACAAAGTTAAGGTTAATTTAACCGAGTGCGCACGTAGTGTGGTATTCCATGTGATAAGGAATGATAAAGAATGTTGACGTAATGAGCTAGAGTTGTGATTTAGTCGATATTGCATTGTCGATATTAATACATCTTGAGCCTCCGCGCGAGTGTACTTCATGAAATCATTTTATGAGGGTATTATGTACTTGAAATAAAAAAAAATGATGAAATTAAACTCTCCTCACGCACTTCAATAATAAATGAGTCGACAACATTCTCCATTAAGCCATGCCTTTGACAGTAATGTTCCTCTAATGCTAAAACATGTTTATCATATCCACACCAATCTTCTTTTGTGACATGCGTGATAGCTTTTTCGGTGATCTCCTTAAGTCTCGTCAGAGAAAAATCTGAAGTAATGTTGTGTTCCCTCACGAGCCTTTTAACTTTTGCCCATGCGAGCTCTATTGGGTTCAAGTCGCACATATAAGGCGGTAATCGCATTGCATCGTGACACAAAACAACATAATTATAAGTAGTATAGTACTATTTATAGTAGAAAATAACACTACCTACTATCGCAAAATTAAAAATGACTCGATAAGCGTGTTCTCGCGTCAAGGTCGACACTAGTACTGGGAGAGTGCGGGGGATGGAGCGACGGTCGGGCGCGGCGCACACCCGCCCGCTTCCCCAGCCACCGATTCCTCGGAGCTCGCGCGCGGACTGTAGATAGACGTATTTTTAGTTCCAGTAGTATTAAATGCATTCAGTGTAGTTTTATCATAACAATCTCATAAGGGCACAATAGGACCTAACTACTGTTTTTTTATTATAGCCTGTACTTGCAGTTTATTTATTGATGAATCTTTTATTTTGACACTTGTTGCTGTGATTATCCTAATGATTTTTCATATTGTCATATTTTATAATGCTTTGTATTCTCAGTGTTAACAAGTTATTAATAATACTATTTTATACATAGGTTTTACAAATTGTGCTATCTGTCATATTACTAAGTTATTTGTATATGCTGAGGTTTCTAGAAAATGTATTTTGTATCAATGTTTTGTGTTCATAGATGAATCAGAGGCAATGTAGCGAATCAATAGGTTAATATTCTTTTAGATAGTGCTCTCCATTTTGCCTTACCGGTTCGCTTGATTGTGCGCAAAAAAAGCAATTTTCAAAAAATTATGAGATATTGAATGTACCTACTTATTAGTTAAGAATTGACATCAAAATATAATAATTGATAAATAAGTTTTTTATTTTTACTAAACGAACGCCCATTGCTAAACTAGACTACGATTTTAAACGAAAGTCATTGCGATAGTTTCATACACCCGCCAACCTGACGTCAGAATAGCGACATGAACCACCGACTTCTATTCCTACTCCTTCACAGTGCACGCGGCGCGGTTGTGGAATTTACTACCGCCTGACATTAGGGACTGCCAAACTGTTGCAGTTTTTAAAATAAGAGTAAAAGAACACTATCTTTCCACTTCATCATAGTTGTGTATGTATGTATATATTTATTTTAGAAGTATGTATATATGTTTGTATGTTTATTTGTAAGTATGTATGTATATTCTCATAGTATTTGTTTAGTTTTATTGGGTAAGTAAAAAATTGACAACGATTTTATGTTTTTTTTTTGTCTTACTCTTTCACACCCTGTCTACATCTCTCTATCTAATGTCCTATCGGAGGTATGCTGGAAGAGATTTCTTATGAAATAAGCATCACCTTTGTATTCTGTTCTGTTTATATATGTGTGTACATAAATGGTAAAATAAATAAAATTAAACTATAATTTCCTTTCCCACGAGGTATTTAACACTAGCAACTGCTTCTTACGGGTTTTACAACATGACAAAACATCGAGATGGCAGACGGCAGGGCCGGTACACCCGGCCCTGGGGGCCCCCAAATCTCGACAAATACTTTTAATTAAATCTGAATTTAATCCGTTCAGTAAACAATTCAGTTTGTAGTTGGAGGCATACGCATTTACAAATGAAACGTTCACGTTCATATACACTCACCGGCACGGAAACTTGGCCACTCGTGATTTTCCTGATTATTTGCATAAAAAAATTTGCATTTGCATTTATGACAATACCGTGTTGTTGACGGCACGGTTGGCGCAGTGGTTAAGCGATTGACTGCTGCGCTGCGTGTCGCGGGTTCGATTCCCGCACGGAACAAATATTTGTATGACCTACATGTATTTGTTCCGAGTCTGGGTGTTTTTCTATCTATAATATGTATGTATTTACAAAAAAAAAAAAAAAAATAATTGTATATAAGTAGTTTATCAGCCATCTTGTTACCATAACACAAGCATTAGGTTGCTTAGCTTGGGACAAATGGTGCTGTGTGAAATGTCCAGGGATTTATTATTATTATTATTATTATAATAAATCAGTTTTTAAAATCACGCACTTTCACTGAAATTAGAAATTTTTCACTATAAATTTAAAAACACTACAAAATAAAAAATAAGGTCTTTTTCGTTATTGTCTGTAGGTACGTTTTAATATCGGGTGTTTCCTCCTCTAGCCCTGATAACTGCCTACATTCGATCTGGCATACTTTGGATGATGTTTCGGACATCAACTTGCAGTATACTGCGCCAAGCGGCCAGCGCTGCAGTACGGAGCTGGTTTAGAGTTTCCGGCGGGTTGGAGCTGGACTTTATATTTCTTTTGAGCATGTCCCAGACATGGGTTCAATTGGGCTCAATTGGGTTTAAGTCTGGGCTACGAGCTGGCCATTGCAATTTTTGTATACCAACCTCTTCCAGATATTCTTCAACGCGCAACGTGTGGGCGTGCATTATCGTGCATTAGGAGGAATTGGTCGTGTCCAATGAACCCCAAATATGGCATTACGTGCTCCTGAAGAACTTCCTCGATGTATCGAACAGCTGTTAGCCGATTATCGACGATAACCAACTCTGTACGTGCGTCGGAACTTATACCTCCCCATACCATTATTGAGCCTCCATGGAAACTCACTGAGTGGTAGTAATGGGTAAAAACCGCTCTCCTCTTCTTCGCCACACTCGTTCTCGACCATCTGGAGAACGTAAAGCTATTCCACACTCGTCTGTGAACAGTACTCTAGCCCATTGCTCATGGGTCCAGTTAACGTGTTCTCGTGCGAAGTGAAGTCGAGCTACTCGGTGCTGTCTCAGAAGTTCTGGACCTCGTGCTGGTCTACAAGCTTTTAAATTGACTTCCTCCATTCGTCTTCTCACCGTACGCTCACTAACATTAACGCCTCTCACAATTTGAAGCCGCTGGCGTATCTCAACAGCGGTCAGGTAGCGGTTTCTCAAAATCTCCAGGACAATAAAGCGGTCGTCTCGGGCCGATGTGCACCTTACGCCTCCACTGCCTGGCCTGCGGGTGTACTGGCCTGTCTCCTGGTATCTTTTAAGGGCATACTGCATTGATGACCGTGGTACGTTAAGAGCAATAGCAACTTCACGCTGTGTCAGCCCTTGGTCAATTAACGCAACGGCTTGTGAAACCTGTGCTGGTGTTAGAGGCATTTTTATTGCTTTTAAAGCACCTTTACTTATTGAATTAAAAGCATAAAATCACAATAATTCAAAAACCGAACAGTGACCGAACAGTAAACTTTGCACAACACACAAATTTAAAACGTGAACTTAGTCGCTCAAATGATCCGATTCAACTGTAAATTAAAAGTTTCGTCGTGGTGCACTTAAACATAATGGATTACCCTCTTGAACTAAAAGTAAACATTTTTTGACATACCTGCACAACAAACATTCATCAGAAACACTTAAAACTTTTGCTATCGCGAGATAAGCAAGATTCCGTGCCGCTGAGTGTAGTATAAACGTAGGGTCTCATCACTTAATCCTCACCAAGGCACCTTTATATCTCTGGCATCACTTAATGAGGTATTCCTCGAGGCGCACCAACTTTGAAATGCAAATGAAGCACACCAAAATTATTCCTCGAAACGCACCATCGTTTTGAGGAATACTTTTGGTGCACTTTATTTGGTGCGGTTTAAAGTTGGTGCGCTTCAAGGAATACCCCCACTTAATGACTATTTTCGAGATTTGGCATAGGTTTAAGACTATTTCTAGACAATGTTTTGGAATTGAAACCAAGTCGATACTGCCAGCCGTTTGGTTGCACTAGAGGTGAGGATTGTATGGAGACGTTCACCACACAATCCTCATCAACTTATATAGGTAACTTCGGAATCATAATGCGACAATTTTTTTTGAGCTTGCCGGCAATTTTTTTTTTTACTTTCTCAAGTTTTCAAAGGTGAGGGTTGTGTGGTGAGACACATTTTAAGCTCGCTCTTGAATCCTATATTCTCAGACTTTTTGCCTAAGTCGAAAGGGGTCGTTCCCGCTGGTTAATACTCCGTGCTTAACCCTTAAATGCATAATGTTGCCATATGGCAACAAAGCACGACATTTAATTTTTTTAAGAATGTGATAGCTGTTCGTTTTTGAACGCACCTCTTTTTGTCAAAACAATATATTTACTCTATGAATATTAATATTATTATATAATTATAATATATATATTTTTTTTTTTATAGATAAATACGTATACAATAGCATTTTTTGCAATACGATATAATAAATCATGCATTTAAGGGTTAACACTATTGACTACTGCGAATGATGCGTTCCTCTGGTTAACAGTGTTGACGAACGAGACATTTTTTTTCCCAATAGTTAATACCCTCGTCTCGCGAATAGTTCAGGAGTCAGGTTAAAGAAAAGTAAAAAGAAATAAAAAATGTAACGGTTCGTGTAAGTAAGAGTAAATAAAATGACTTTATGATACTGCTAATTGGAAGATAATTCGTACTCGTATCGCAAGAGTAGTCCTACTGATCTTGAATATAGAATTCACTTACTTTTACTCTCATAACTCCTCGGCATTTTAATTTACTCTGTTGACTACAACTCCAAATAGCTAAACCACTATTGTGTTTTTTTTCTAGCATAGTATTGGTGACCGCCATGAAGAAGAACAGTTCCTCGTTTTCTTTTTATGTACAGACGCCAGCACATCAAGCTACCCGAAACTGTCAGATTTTCCCAATCAACTTTGAACCTTATGCTCTAGCGCTAAAGTTGAAAATCTATTAAAGAAATCTGACACATTGTAGTAGCTTGATGTGCTGGCGTCTGTACATACACAAGCACAGATTGGCCACTCAAACTATTAGGTACACTTAACTCCGACCTGACCGGATTCGGAGGCTAATCCTCACATAGTGCGAATTTTTTTAAACTTAGGTACCGTAAATTACAAAATGGTTGTGTGCAGCATGCAACGCGCGGATTGGCTATTTAAAGGTGAAACTGGGGTGGTGTGCGTGATCTATTGTTTGTTCCCGGCCGGCATCATCGTCATAACTAGAGATGGGTCGAGGGCAAAAACAAATATGGGCAGAATGGGCATAAACTTGGCATATTGGGCGTAAACGAGTTTACGCCCAAATAAATGCCCGATCACTGGGCGCAAAAACTAATAACTTTGTTTTGTAAAAAATAAAGCAGGAACTTAACTTAAAATGAAACTTGATGTCAGTATTTTGTATGTAAATTAAAATTTTAATCAAATAATCAGTCTTGTTAAAAAAATCACAGTAGGTAATTATAGAAAATATAATTTTAACTCTCTTTAAATGAAAAATGAAGTGGTCTTGTAATTGGCTTTGATCCTACAATAGTCTTTGTACGTAATATACTACTCTGCCATAAAAATACCGGGAAAAGCGACGTGAGGTCGAGTGTTATCTTGTAGTAAAACTACATTGACTCGTGTTCGTCGGTTTTTCTTGATATCAGCAGATAGTTTGGTGAGCTGGGTTGAATATTTGTCAGCGTTTATAGTTTCATTGTGTAATCAATGTATGTTATAAAAGAAAGTGTGCAATGTGCATGCCGCTAAAACTTAGAAATGAGTCCCGGTACGATCAAGGGAGTTATATGGTGTGGTAAGCCTCTATCTCCTGTCCATGAAGAATGTAAAGAATGTTCCCGTTTTTACCAGAAGGGCATACTTTTGAAGATATAAGGGCTGGAGTTTTAGCCCTCTGGAAAATTCTAGAACAGTCCAGAACAATCGAGAGTATTCGAGAGCATTCCATAACATTCAAGAACATTCTGGAATGTTTGGGAACATTCGAGAGTATTCAGGAACATCCTAGATCATTGAGCAGGAAATTCTAATAAATTTATACATACATACATACATACATACCCCGGAAAAATGAAAAATGTTGTTTATAAACAAGTATTGTAGTTAGATGGTATTTTCAATAAAAAAAAAATGTTAAGTTGTAGTTGTGAGTGTTTGTTGTAGTTGTTGTTGTAAGTTGTTGTTGTAAAGTTTATTCCAACTACCACACAATCTCATATCAGCTCCCTGAGCGAAACCGGCTACCCCAGGTAGTAGTTCATAAAACAGCATGCCTTGCGCGTCCCAGAAACAGCAAAGCAGAACTTTTAAGTGGTTCTTTTGACTCAGCTTCGGTTGAGTTGGTGGCGTTTCTTCTCGAGGCAGTCAAAAAGCACGACGTGTATCGTTCTCGTGATGAATCCATGATTCATCTACAGTAACCCGATCAGACAAAAACTATTTACGTCGGGGTTGCAGCAAAAGTGATTGACAAATAGCGACACGGACTGCACGACTGGCGTCTGTAAGGATGTGCGGTACCCACCGAGCCAAAACTTTTCGATACCCAAACTCATGCAGATTGTATTCCACGGCGTGGTGACTGCAGTTAAGTGCTTCCGCTAATTCACAACTGGTAGCATCCGGATTCGACTGCAGTTCGCGGCGTAAATCGTCATCATTCACAGCGGTTGGTCGTCCTGAACGTGGCTGACTTTCAAGGCTCCTGTATCCTCATTTAAAACGGTCAAGCCATCGGGACACCGTCGCATGGCTTGTAGAGACGCCAGCACATCAAGCTACTACAATCTGTCAGATTTCTTTAATAGATTTTCAACTTTATCGCTGAAGCATAAGGTTCAAAGTTGATTTGGAAAATCTGACAGTTTCGGGTAGCTTGATGTGCTGGCGTCTGTACTTCCAGCGCCCAATGCAGTATTGATATTGTCAGCCCCAGCCCGCGCACTGTGGCCTGAGGCCCCTCTCCCACAGCGACTTTTTCTAGCGAGGCTGTTCCGCGTTTCGTAAACGCGTGACAGCATCGCTACTACCGCACGTTTGTCGCATTTGTAACGCGCTACAGAAGCGATGACAACTCGCTACTCGCTACATCGCGACTGTATCGAAGTAAACGCGCGACCGTGTCGGACGACATCGGGGAGAGAACGGAGGGAGGGTGGCGCGTGAGTGGAGATGTGGAAAACCGAGCATCAGTGCAACAAAGACAGGTCGAGTGCTGTAAAAACAGCACCAAAGACAACGTGACTAATGTTACCTCAACGGAGTCCGTCTTGCAAGTCTGGCATTTTTGTGTCATTACTGAAACGCGTTTGCATCGCGACAGAAGCGCGACAGTATCGCGTTTGCATCGCGACTGAGAATCGTGGTGTGAGCGAGTGCAAACAGCTAGCAACCTATGGTTGTAAAAATACCGTATAATACCAAAAGGCTAGGTATTAAACAGGTATTTTACAATAACTTACGGTATTATTGGTATTTTGTGTATTTTAGATTTTGATTCACTTTTTAAGATCCTGCGTTATTACGAAGAGTTGTAGTTTAATAAATAAAATATATTTGAAGTTTCGTTTGTATTCTATATTTTAGAATGACTAATTCTAATCTAATTTAATAATATAATAATCTAATCTAATAGTCGTGTTACACGACTATCAGCGTATTAGGTTTCTGCTTGAAGGCACCCAGAGCAGTACCGACAATCTACGATGTCATCGTCATCGTGATCGTGATCGTCATTGTCATCGTGATTGTCATCGTCATTGTGATCGTGATCGTGATCGTGAGCGTGATCGTGATCGTCATCGTCATCGTGGTTGTCATCGTCATCGTGACCGTCATCGTCATCGTGATCGTGATCGTGAGCGTGATCGTCATCGTGATCGTCATCGTGATCGTGAACGTGATCTTCATCGTGATCGTGATCGTGATCGTCATCGTGATCGTCATCTTTATCGTGATCGTGATCGTCATCGTCATCGTCATCGTCATCGTAATCGTCACCGTCATCGTGATCGTGATCGTGATTGTAAGCGTGATCGTCATCGTGATCGTGATCGTCATCGTGATCGTCATCTTCATCGTGATCGTGTTCGTCATCGTCATCGTGATCGTGATTGTGAGCGTGATCGTCATCGTCATCGTGATCGTGATCGTCATCGTCATCGTGAACGTCATCGTCATCATCGTCATCGTCATCGTCATCTAGTGATGAGCAAAGCAAGACCAAGACCAAGACTGGGACAGTCTTTGTATTGGTCTTCGTGTTGCTTACTCAGTCTTGGTCTTGGTCTTGCTTGTTCGGTCTTGGTGTTGGTCTTGCTAGTGTATAGATAGTCTTGGTCTTGCTCAAATACTTCGAGTCTTGATCATGGTCTTGGTCTTGGATTTTGCTCATCACTACTTCTATCTCATTCTCTCGCACGTTAAATCCTATAGATGTGTGTTTATCTCTTTTTACCGTCGCTTTTTCGTTTCATTGATTTTCAAATCACAACGATGCTAAAGTTTTCACTTCAAAATACCATTTCATGTTTTATATCTGTGCATTTCCACCGTATTTTCAGTATTTTAATTATTACTCAGATAATTTACTTAAAAAATACAGAAACAATCGATTTATACATAAAATGCAAATGGTATAATACCGTATTATACGGTATTTTTCGTTTTATACGTTTCAATACAAACGGTATAATACAGCACTTACATCTCTATAGCAACCGCATCGCGACTGTATCGATGCGAAAGCGCGACAGCATCGCTACAAAAAGTCGCCGTGGCGTGGGCGAGAGGCCTAAAAAGTACTAGTATAAGAACAGTGTTCGAACTTGTCGCTCGTCCATTTTTTCTTCAAACTTACTAAACCGATCGCGAGGGCGCCTTTATATTTCCCCACATCACAAGTACCTAGAACATTCTACCACACTCTAGAATACTATCGAAAACAATTGACCAGATAAAGAAAATGTATAGAGTTTTGTAGTGTCTCATTAACAGGAAAAGGAACATATGGGGTATTTTCGGATACCCCTAGGTATGAGGAATCGAATTTTTTTGTATTGACGTCGCTATTTGGACCAATTAATCTTTTCTGCACACTCAAATATGAATTTAATCAAATAATGTGAATGAAAAAAGTAATAAAAGTTCTGTTAAAGTTTTTGCCCAGACAAAAGGCATTTATTGGGCGTTTACGGGCATTTATCCGGCGTTTATTCAAAAAGCCCAATTTGCCAGGGCATAAACCCATCTCTAGTCATAACTGATAAGCGATGGCCTATCTATTGTAATACGATACAAAAGCGAAGCGAGAAAAGAAGCAATTCACCTACTCCTTGTTCATTTTGTGTATTCAAGTCGTAGGTACCTAATTAAAGTACTTCTTTAACCTGTCTAACTCTTGAAATAGATGATGCGGGACGAGGGGGGAATTGGGAAAAAATGTCGCGTTCGTTTAACGAAATCATTATTAATTTGGTGCCTCAAGTCTTAATTAAAGCAATTTCAAGAACCTTTACATTTTTATTCCTTTTTAATTTTCTTTAACCTGACTCCTGGGCTATTCGCGAGACGAGGGTATTAACTACTGGGAAAAAAAATGTCGCGTTCGTCAACACTGTTAACCAGTGGAACGCATCATTCCCAGTAGTTAATAGTGTTAACTACGGGGTATTAACCAGCGGGAACGACCGGTCGAAAGCTACCTATGTGGTTTTTTACAGTACCTACTTTGAAAATGACCAACTTCTAATACTAGGTATCTTGTGAAAACTCAAGTGCCTATACAAGAATGGGGAGGCAATATCTAATATAAAATAATACCAAATGTCAGGCTTTGGCTCTTTAATTAATATCATAAAGTATATCACACATACTGTAATTTAAAGCTCACAATAAGCTAAGCTTAACTTAAAACTTATGACCAGACCAATCACATATTAATATTAAAAGCTACACATATAACTTAAGTACGGGTTTTATTCAGCTTTAACAGATTTAGGTGCCATTTTGACCATAGCTAGGAGAGTGTTGAAGATGCCCCTGTGTTGAACGCCTGGCATAAGTAACATCACAGTAGACAGGATGTACATCAGGAATGTATTGTTGATGGAAGACGCCACCCATGCCAATGTCACCAAAAAACTGAGGGAAAGTATGTAGTACTGAAACAAAAGAAATGAGCCTGTTAGAATCAAATATATCCACAATCAATTGAAAAGGGTTCAAAGTTTACACACAAAATGAACACACCCAGTGGATGTACCCAGCTGGATGTCAACACTCCCAGTGTCAATATCAGGTTTTCATATTTTACTCTAAAATACAACTAAATAATCAGTACCTCTGTACTCAATACTAATGTCGTATCTGCCAGTTGATACTGTAAAAATCTCACTGTGAAATCATATGTGAAGTGAGCACTTAATAGTGTTAATCCCTAGCGAATGACAGCTCACTCCACACTCACTTCACCCAAGCTTTCACGATGTGATGGTTACAGAATCACATGGCTGCATTCATTTTACTGCGTAAGCATAAATAATAAAATTAATAACCGCTTGGTAAGGATCAAGCGGTTATGAATTTAGTTTCGTCTACCATGTTCAATTTTATTTTTAAATATTTTAGAGTAAAATATGAACACCTGATAAGAACTGGTTGTGTGCACATTGATATTTATTCATTGTTAAGTTACTAAAATAGTTGGTAGCAATAAAATTGATTATCATCAATTTTATTACATAAACACAGTTTTTATTCATAGTTACAGAGGTTGTAAAATCATTACAAAATCAACTTACCATATATGGGCTTGTTTCCCTCAAAGAATAAAATTGGCGAACATTGTGCAAGCTTTTATTGTAATTGGTTACAATACTTTTGCAAACTTCTTCAAATATTTTTTCTTGTTGTCCAGTCCATGAAGAAGGTCCATATAGAGAATTACAGATAAAAGGCACAATAAAGTCAACGAAATTCAGGAATAGGCCAACAACAGCGAATGTTGCGAGAGAATTGAGATCCAGTAGCCAAATGAGAAAATATATAAAAGAGACAGAGCCAACTATAGCACATGGATGCCACTGTTGTTCCCACAAGATGACGGACTTCAGCGGAAGAACAGCCACGCGCCAACCTTCCAGGAATCTCTTCAGCTTCTTCACCTGCTGCTCCTATGGAAAAATATTTCTTTATTTTAGACATTTGTTTGATTTAGTAGGTACATGTATTTTATTTTGTTGCGTCAATTTGTTTCTTCTCAATAACTGAACTTAGCTGGAGCATTTTCTTTAGGTATACCAAAGAAAAGTTTTAATAAATCTTTGGTTTATTTTCTTGTTTTCAGTCATGAAGACGCGATTAATTTTTTTTGTTTAAAAATAATGGCACAATTTACGCTTACCTACCTGATTTTGGGAAACTGTATATTCAGCCATTTCGTTAATTACTAGTTCTAGTTATTGTAACTGTTGGGAATGTAAGTGATTTGGAAAAATATAAACCACAAAATGCACTTTCAAAACAATAAATCAATCGAAACCGCACGAAGAATGAATAAGTCACAGACACACAATCATGAATCAGAGTACAATATAAAATTGATGGTGCTATTTTCTGACGGCTCCTTCGCTACTTTCAAACCGCTAACCGAATAGTTGTCGCAGCACGACGGAAATAGAAGGAAAGAGAATATGGAGAAATTTTAAATTGGTCGGATTCTAATATGTCAAAATAGATGATAAGATTCATTCTAGATGGCAGCACTGCAATAGTTTGTCACATAGACATGTTTGTCATCGCATTTTTTCGTGTTTGGACCATAGACATATATATATGGACTGGAAATACCTACGAAAAAAGGGTGCCTTACCGTACCTACAACTCATATTGTCTCAAAAAATGGCTGCCATTGCTAGAGTTGTATCAATCAAGGAACATTGGTGTTACTATAACGAGTATTCGATACTAAATACGAGTCGTACTAGTTATCACGTTTTGATCATAATATAGTATACTAAGTTATAGACCGGTCTAACTAAGGTTGCCTACTTTATAGTAACGTATCCTAGTTTATTTTCGATAAACATACTTTATAATTTTGCATAAAAATACAGTATGCGAAAATACTTTATTTCTAATCTTTTGTTATGCGTAAAAGACTCATATGAACTATTTATCGATAGGTACAGACGCCAGCACATCAAGCTACCCGAAACTGTCAAATTATCGCAATCAACTTTCTTCCCTGAAAATAAAATTAATGCCAAGTGTTTTTTCGGCACAGAATTAAAAAACACCTTTTAATTGCATCACGTTTACGTATTAAAGCGAAGGAAAACAGCGTGAAGAGATATGTATCCATATGCCCAAAAACAGGTGCTTTCGCATATTATACCTCTATTATTATACCTATTATACCTTATAATATGTATGTATTTAGAAATATATATGTATGTTTATCAGCTGTCTTAGTACTCATAGCACAAGCTCTGCTTAGTTTGGGACTAGATGGCGTTGTGTGAAAGTTGTGGAATATGATTTATTTATTTATTATTATTTTTATATATGTAATTAATATATATCTATTTATTTATTTCAGGCCAAACGGCCAGGCTATTATTAATCAATCATTTTAATACACATTTACCAAAAATGCTGTGGGAACAGAGTTATCATGTAATCTCATTACATCAAGTGTTCTATTGAAACAGCTTTCTTCAAAGTGAAGTGAACAGAGGTACCATTCTTTATGTCGGGGATTAATATTTTCTTCACCAATAGCCTCTAACCACTTTTTCTTTAGTCCTTCCTTTTTAGGAAACCTATAAAAAGTGCAAGTATTTTTATCAATAAATAATTTTGGTTACAGCTATATTATATTAGCATATGAAACTAAAATCAATAGGAAACGTCAGAAGCTATGTGCACGGTTCCAATTGGTGGTTTCTATGGAGAAGAGTCGGCAAGAAACTCCACGGTTACTCAAAATAATTGGCTTTTACAATGTTAATAGGTAGGGGAGGACAGTGTAGGCCTGTCAACAAGTACCAGGTACTTAAAAAAATAGAAGACATTGTAAAAGCCAATTGTTTTTAAAAGAGTAACCGTGGAGTTTCTCGCTGGTTCTTCTGCATAGGAAACCACCATTTGGAACCGTGCATCTAGCTTCTGACGTTACATAAGTGCCCATGTAGGTTTATGTGAAAGAAAATATTTTGATTTTGGTGCTGTGGACCACGGGCCGGACCTAGCAAGGTCAATCGGAGCTAATAAGACGCAGGACTATTTATGTTAACATAGCAGAATATACCGATATCGTTCCAGCGGAGGAACTAGTTCCGGAAACTATTAGGCAACGGTACAACACTATTCTATTATGACATATTATTGTAAACAAACGAATGAATTAACAAATTAATAAAAAGGTCTGTTATACGGAAATTCACCCAAATATCAATACTTTAGCCATAAATTCATGATCGCGTTACAATTATATCATCGAATGTCTATTATTGTATGTGTTATTGCATGAAAACCGGCTACTAACCTGTGCAACGAAAGTTGAGGTTGATTTTCATTCTTCCTTGCACCACACTTCAGAATACAACACACAGGCATGTTGAATTGCTGTTTTTCAACATTTACATGCAGTTTTAAAGGTAAAGTCCTCGTAATTTTCTCGCAAATCTCAATAATACAAAAAATAAACAACCATTTGACAGCTGAACTACCACGAAACTTGGCGACAAAGATGGCTGCTCTGGCACCTACCTACAACCGTGTATAGAATAACAGGGCATCTCCTGTTATATCCCATCTCAATGGTTTGGACCAACAAGATTTTGCCACACTCCACTGACTTTTCATTTCACTTTTTTATAGTCGATGTATTTATTTATAAATAAAAAAGATAATATGCAAAAAGATTACTTGCGTAATACACAACATATTTATTGCATTACTTGTTATAGCCCTTTGTTTGCTGGCTGATGGCCATGGTTGGTTAGTAGTGGTAATAGGCATAACTGCAGGTTCCATTTTAGTCATTGAAGAATAATTTAATGATTTATTAGATTATTCATATTTTTTTCTTCACGAAGTACGATTTTTTGAGGCCTTGAATTTTGCTAACAGACGGCCTCATCGTCGGAGGAAAAAAGTAAAAATAAGTACAGACGCCAGCACATCAAGCTACTGCAATCTGTCAGATTTCTTTAAGATTTTCAGCTTTAGCGCTAAAGCATAAGGTTCAAAGTTGATTGGGAAAATCTGACAGTTTCGGGTAGCTTGATGTGCTGGCGTCTGTACATTATCCTTCTTTGTGTCGCGAAGTCGGGTAAAAAAAACACCTACATTGATTATTTTATAAATTTATATAATAAAATAAAGCATATAAAAGTATAAAGCAAAAATATTATCAGTTCCCTTGTAGCATTTGCTTGTAGCATTTTTTTTGATATCATAATATTTTACACATAACGAAATCATTTCATTATTTCGTTTCAAAGTTTCATCATCTATTGGACTCTGCGGAAGTAGCGTTTTGCAGGAGTTTTAGCCTTCTCGTGGGTCAGGGTCTGGAATATAAATAATAATATGAAACTAACAAGGGAAACTTGTTAAGAGAAACTAAAGTATACCTAACCAAGTCTACAAATATTTGAACTACATTATTCTTGATGGTATTTATACAAAAATAAAACCTGTTTTCAATATATAATATACAACGTGTCACGTTAAATGCGCAAAACCTGAAAATAGTTTTGATCAGAATAACGAGCAGAATTAATTGAACCACTTTTTAATATAGGGGAGAAGGAGGCACCTTAGCACAGAGGCAGATTTGAACATATTGATTTCTGAGCGCAGCTTTATGTTAATCTATACCGCAATTCCATTTTAATATTGGCAAAACTGGCTGTGACAAACGTCAAGTCACAAAGCGCGCGTGTTTTGTTGTCAAAAAAAGTTATAAGCTTTCGTCGTATTTGTACCGGCAAAGTGAAAAATAAAAATAAATGTTGTAAGGGATTTACAATCACGTGAGTAATGGTTCCCAACTAATTCTTTCAGAAAATTGTGCAGTACTTATTAGTTTTCAATCCACCTTGTAGTTTTTGCTTGCCAGTTATTTCACATTTTTTTTTTGTAATATTTTATCTTCCAAGTGACCATGGGGCAGATTTGATCAAAACAAATGGGGCACATTTGAACGCCCCCGGCTTAAATGCAAATTTCAAATGTTTTCTAATACATGTATTCTAAATGTAATACTTATTGTTATTAAATGCATCACTAACTGTAATTCATTATTTATAGAATGGTTAGAACATACAAAAAGAAGCGGGAAAGTACAGTTAATGAAGATGATGTCCAAAATGCTGTTTTACGCGTCATCAACGGAACTATGAAACTTAGAAGAGCTGCAGATGCATATGGACTGACGCCGAGTACACTCTTCTATTTACACAATTAAAAACTATAATTTTTATTTTTGTTACTGTAATGCAAGATTTAACTTTAGAAGTTTCGTATAAATTTATTTTATATTTTAATAACAATAACCATCATTATAATAAAGACAAATTATTACTCTATCATCTCTTTTTTCTGGTTTTTAACCCATTTTTCAAAACTGCCCCATGTCGATTCAAATGTGCCCCCATGGGAAGGAAGATTTGAACAAATTTGAGTTTTAAAAAAACATTTCTCTCTTTAACGTTTTCAACAAATTCTAACATTTCATTTTTTTTTTATATTAACAAAGGAGTAAGTAAGTTAAGAAAAATATGTCGTTTCAATTTCTCTTTACAGTTGATTTTTTATGAGTCCAAATATGAAAAATGTGCTAATGTGCCTCCTTCTCCCCTAGGTCATATTTTTCAAAAAATCTTCATTAAAAACGTTGCCGTGTCTATTTATTAATAGGTCAAGCAAGCCAATGTCAGCGCGGCGCAGCGGCCCGGTGACGACTCCTCGCTCGACAAAGCGTCGTCGCAGACGCAAGAAACGATCAGAATGGCCAGTAAAACTAAAACAGCACATAAAACCTTTACAATTTTTTTAATGACTTATTTTCTCTTTGAAATAGGTCAATTGAATTAAAAATCAGTTGGGGTGTCTGAGGTTTTGCGCATTTAACGTTACAAGTTGTATAAGTATGCGATCCGAAGAGCTGGATATAACTGTTTATATATTTTTTTTCTTTAAAATAATATTTTATGACAATGATTTATTATACTATAATGTTTCTCAAGGTGCTTTATTATGTGTGGTGGCTTTAGATGTTTTATACAATTCAAAATTTTTATACAGCAGAAATTTCAGTAACTATAGGTCGCAAGCCCGCGCAGAGATGCGTCTTTTGACAACTCGCATAATCAGCAGCCTATGATGTTCCCACTGCTGGGACAGGCCTGCTCACTTCGAGAAGGAGTGGGCTATAATCTACCGCTTGGTAGATGTCACATGTCTTCGAATTTTTGGTTCTATGACATGCCGGGAATATAGAACTTAAATTTTTTTTTTTTAAGCTAGTAGACAAATCTCTACTTCAGGAAATAATACCCCTGTACGCAAGACGACTAAATTTCCAGTATAAGCTGACTTCTCACTGTGCGAAAAGTACTTACAATGGGACGTCAGCTAAAACTGGAAATGTATAGCTTGATAGGTAGTCGTAAGTACCTATACTTTTATCGAAAACACTTTGGTTCACAGCCAATTTTAATTTTGTAGTATTACTTACAACAGGGGCCCGTGGCTAAATAATAACAGCCGCACAGGTCGATCGATCGGGTTAAACTACGCTTGCCGCGGTTGGTCTGTGGATGGGTGACCATCTTTACATACCGAGACTCTCCGTGCCTCGGAAAGCACGTTAAGCCGTTGGTCCCGGCTGTCATTCGTGGATCTTTGACAGTTGTTACAGGTAGTCAGGAGCCCGAAAGTCTGACAACCAGCCTTTGCAAGGGGTATTGTATTACCCAGTAACTGGATTGTGGAGGTCAGATAGGCAGTTGATCCATGTAAAATACTGGTATTCAGTTGCATCTGGATAGACTGGAAGCCGACCCCAACATAGTTGGGAAAAGGCTAGGCAGATGATGATTATTACTTACAACAATGCACTCATCTTCAGTGAAGTCATAATGGCGACCACAGTTAGCACCTGTATCTTCTACTACTGACTTGGTTTCAATCTGCTTCTCATTGATTAGGGTTGTAACACTCTGAAAATAAGTTACATTCATTGATCAAATAGTCTTCCAGACCATATTTCAGCCATGGCAGTCAATCTCAATGGAGACTAGCCTTGGGCACGGGAGATATTAAAGTGCAGAAATATGTGCGTAGAGACTCTGGTACATTCCCTCTTCCCTCACTATCATAGTATGTTGGACGGCAATCCAACGTGCCCAGAAATAGATGAGGATTAATGGATTAAACAGAATACTAAACCACATAAACCACCGAGTTCCAAGATCCCACCAGTTGGTACATAAGACAAATAGTGGGTTCATGACATTAACCTTGATTTTGGCATTAGGCATATTTTCCACATACTCTTCTCCTAATTTGAAATTGTTTTCAACTGTCCGCAACAAAGATGAGTTCTTGATAGTCATTTGGTCACCGTCCACTGATATTTCCATCAGCGGTGATGACATTGACATCATTTTACGTCCCATGTAAGGTACACCTGTAACAATATTAATTCTCATTATTTATTTTAGTTAACTTCCTTATGTACTTTAAAAACTTTATCCAAATATATTTTGAAGTTTAGTGGAGTATGAGTACATAAGAGGATGTCTGAAAGTGGCACTGGTAACTGAAAATTGTGTGGAAATTGGTTGTCATGGTATGCATGTGATACGGAGGAATTAAGAAAATGTCGTGAGGAAGGTTTTGAGTAGAAATGTCGATGGCTACAAGAGTAGGGGAAGACCAAAGAAACAATAGATGGAATGTGAGAATGAGGCTATGGTTAGAACCGCCGATATGACAACTAATGGAGAAGTATGGATGTTATATTCTGTACATTCTAAATTAACCCTCCGCCAACCGTGTGTTTTTGTTTGCACACCGCCAACCGTCACGGACGATATCGTCCCAGGCGATAATTTAACCCACTTAAAGGTAGGGAACAACTCCAAAAAAAATTCAGTGAATATGTTATAGGTCTCGTTTTTCTATTCCCATAGTTTTTGACTTGAATGATTTGTCCCCTGGCGAAATAAAATTTCGTAATCGCTGCAAAAATCGTAATTTCGAAGGTTTCACTAAAATATCGATATCTTAGATATAGATTGGTTTTAAGAAGAAATGTTTTGGGGATTTATTCTTCATATAAAGGGCTTTCAAAAAACACTAATTGAATCTTACACCGCTCAAAAAAGTATATTTATTTTAACACCCGACAGCGGTATATTTTTAAAAGGAATGTTTTTCAATAAAAATAAGTATTTTATTGGAAACATATAATTATTATTAAGAAATTTATACAAAATGGCTTTTAATTTCCAGAAAAATATGAGAATAAGAGAAAAGAGAATATTTAAATAAGAATAAAAATATTTATTTGCATTCAAAACAGAGGTGCACTTGATTTTCATCACAGGCTGTGGTTCCGCAAAAAGAACCCACTTCGCTGTTTGATCAGGGTTAGATTCACATTCCTCTTCAATTTCAACTTCAACATCAGAATCTAACGTGTAATCCTCATCGAAATCTTGTTTATCGGTGGAGTGATGTTCACTTTCACATTCAATTTCAGACTCTGATTCACTAGTTTCATCGTGAATTATTACAGGTCGATCACGTAGATAATAGTGATGTTCGTGTCTGACTTCAGCCATAATAACGAACGATGAAAATTTTGAAAAAAATCACATCTAATGATTTTTATTACACTAAATTTTCATTCAGAGCACTGATAATGATGATAATGTCATGAAAAATATTTATATTTCACATACCTAAAAATTCGTAAAAGTTACGTCGACAACGGTATAGGACGATATCGTCCGCCCGCAAACCTGCACATGCTCGTGCTCACTGATGTTACAACGGATACTGACGTACTTGTGCCTATGAGGTATGCGTGACTGTAAGTTTTTTTACAGAGGGGTTCAAGGCCTCGTTCTTTTCTCTTTCCAAAGATATGCATCAGATCCAAACTTGGCGCGGACGATATCGTCCTATACGGTTGGCGGAGGGTTAATATTAGAACTTTAATAACAAACTAGTTGCTAAATAAATAGTTGGCTGAGAAATATATTTGGGCACTCACCTACAGCACTGAAATAGTCATCAATGTCCTCATTCTTGTAGTGTTGGTATTTTCCAGCTATCGACGTCATTTTTCTGTTTCTAAGTTCTCTACCAACTAAGTACTGCCTGAGATCTGCTCTTAAAAAATATTCAAAAAAGGAATTAAATAAATGGTTATCTTATCACCGTAATTTATCAATCACGTACGTTACAGAGTTCGATAATGCATAAAATTTAAGATAAGTAATAGGTACTGATACAAATTCAAATATTTGAATATGAAACGATGAGATTAACAACAATAAGCTCTAACTATGGCAAAATGATATAATGACCACTCACTGTACCTGTCACACAGACACTGTACACAGTCTTAACTGGTCTTAACGAAGAATACAGAATAATCTGTAATTAATACGTAAATGAATTTTGTGAATTTGAAAATTTGCTGTCAGATAACAACATGATAAACAACATCACCATGACCAATCAGAACTACTGATAGTGAGGAGTACGTGAAGATATCGATAACATCGTGACCTCAAAAAATGTAAATACGTCATGCTTTTTTGATATCGTTGTAAGGTCAAAATTAAAAAAAATATTGTAATTAAAAATGTGTAATATCAAAGCGTATCTAATGTTTTTTCTAGAAAAAATGATAGCACATAGGGAATCGTGGTGGGAACTGGCTAAAATTTTACAACATTTCATATTATTTTTTAATGAACCTAGTCTCACCTCTTCAACCTCTATGTTGAAAAGCTGAATAGGTAGTTGAACCACAGGGACACGACCTTCAGTAATTAAGTGTTCGTGAAGTGTGCAGTGTTACCGATCAGCACCACAATTGTGTAAAGGCGCGTCGCCACTAGGCCTGCACGTCCTTTTGGGGCCTCGAGGTCAGGCCTCGCGAGGCTTCTGTATCTTTTTACAACGCAACGCGTCTTCATTATAAGAACCTCGTAGCCCGCCTTGCGTAGTAGTATTCGAGATTTATGAAGAAGAGGACAAATTATTAGCTGCAGCAGCATTGATACTAATAAGCATGTAGCAATGTCCATTAGGGCATCATTCCTTTTCCTCCGACAGTCCCATAACACCGTTAATACAAGACCACAATTAATAAAAGAGTTTGATCGTCAGTGTAGAGGCGCGGGGTTATAAGCGCACTGACCAGCGTGTGAGTATATGTGGCAGGCCCCAACGAGATTTATCAACAGGTGATAGCTTTTCATAAAGACTGACCTAAAAAAAAAAAAAAAAAATTATACTTTGTACCTCGACAGTTTTTGATTGAATGACGTTTTTATGAAGTGTCTAGCTAGCGGGCCCCTTATGATTATTTTTATTGTTATTATACTTTCAGATCGCCCAATAGTGCTCAAAGTTAGAAACACTTATGTATACAGTCGCCAGCATATCAAGCTACTACAATCTGTCAAATTTCTTTAATAGATTTTCAACTTTATCGATCAAGCATAAGGTTCAAGGTCGATCGGGAAAATTTGTCAGTTTCGGGTAGCTTGATGTGCTGGCGTCTGTACCTTATAAACCCAAAGTGTCGACTTTCTATACTTCAGAAGATATTCGTTATTTAAACAAACGTCTAGCCAGTGGGCCCTTTTTTAAATACTACTCTTTTGTATCATACAATAGTGTTAGGAGCTTGAAACTATTATGTACAGACGCCAGCACATCAAGCTACCCGAAACTGTCAGATTTTCCCAATCAACTTTGAACCTTATGATTTAGCGATAAAGTTGAAAATGTATTAAAGAAATCTGACAGATTGTAGTAGCTTGATGTGCTGGCGTCTGTACCTTACAAATCCAAAATTTCGACTTCCTATGGGCTTCATAAGATATTCGTTAATTAAATAAGCGTCTAGCTAGCAAACCCCTTTTCAACCATTACACCTACTTTCATAATTACCCAACAGGGCTATAACACCAAAACTGGGATTAAGAAAACGAGTTTAGTTCGCGTCAAACTTTAAGGCGGCTCTGAAGTGCACTACTCGCTGGCTAGTACTTACCCCATCCTTCACCCCCGCTGACCCATGAATTTGTTACTGCCCAGCAACTCACCTCGTGTTCCGAGCCGCCATAAAGTTTGACGCGAAGTATAGCTATTTTCATCCATCCGTCAACTACTAGGTCCGTTGGTTGCATACTTATTTAATTAACGAATATCTTCTGCAGTATACTCACAGAAAGTCGAAATTTTGGATTTGTAAGGTATGTACAGATACCAGCACATCAAGCTCCTACAATCTGTCAGATTTCTTTAATAGATTTTCAACTTTGGCACTAAAGCATAAGGTTCAAAGTTGATTGGGAAAATCTGACAGTTTCGGGTAGCTTGATGTGCTGGCGTCTGTACATACAGACGCCAGCACATCAAGCTACCCGAATCTGTCAAATTTTCCCAATCAACTTTGAACCGTATGTTTTAGCGATAAAGTTGGAAATCTATTAAAGAAATTTGACAGATTGGAGTAGCTTGATGTGCTGGTGTCTGTACATAATAGTGGTGCCGATTCTGTTGTTCAAAAACGAAACTACATTTAATTTCAGTGCATCCTTTTTTTTCTATTTCATTAAGAAGGACAGAAGATAAATATCTAGATAAACTAACTCCACCCCTAAGATTACCCACTGACCTAAATCATGCAATAAATGTTTTTGGATTGTCAAAATGAAACGCATTGTCATTTTGTTAGAGCCCCGCAGACTACAGACTTTGTATGAGCCGATGGTTTGTTCGGGTTAGGCTAATAGCGCGCATATTGGGCCAACTGTCTGTGACTGCTATAGCAGTCTTAAATAGTTCCAAAAGTGTATTAGTGTATTCGAAATAATAATGGAATCAGTGAGTAACTTACGTTTGCTTTATCTTTTATATTTACGGCGGAAAAAACGATATCGTAAAATTACCTTTTGGGTTGTTCCTATTCTACAAGTGTGATGCTTAGAGGGAACTTATTACATTCTTTTCGATAAACCGTGTGCGCAGAGTAATATGTTTTATAGGTTTTTCCGAATGAGCCCGGACAATTTCAAATATATACTGTCTCATCTTATGCCCCCGGCGATCTGCATCACTCCGCACTGTGTTATCCGTCGATATCGGCACGACAATCGATGTTGGCGACGATACCATGACTGTAACGATACAATGTGGAATCGTCCAGTAGTAATTGTATGAAATTACCAGTCCGACGATATCGTGTAGTTATCGTTATCGTCTAATGTAAAAACGGCCATTGAGTAAAACCAGCTTCAATTAATGAACTATCGGCCAGCACCCCAATTGCGTAACACACTATTACTCTCAATTTGAATCATTTTGAAGCATATTGCTAATCCATTGCTCCATACGTTCGAAAAATGTGTCTGCGCAATAACGTAAATAACGCAATGAATGTTGTTGAACTGTCAACTTGACACCCATTGCTACTGATAGTGTGTTACGCAATTACCCTGCGGGTCAACCGACTAAACAATCGGTAAGTGTGCGGGAGTGGAAAAGCCATATTAATTAACAGTCGCTCGATAGTTCGCCGACAGTTCAGTTTGAAGTCAATCGTCTAGTGCAGGCCATCAGACTACTTGCATCATAGGAAAATAACTTTCCACACAAGTCACAACACTAGTAAGTAACGTAAAACGCCCAGGAACAAGATGGTCGATAAAAGTTTGTTCTGAAACTATGATATTACTTAGCTGTTTCATTTAATGTATGCTTCTATAGTAGGTTTTCTATTTTTATCGTAAAAAACAAAATCAGCCAAAAATTTAACCGCGTCCAGAAGTTTTTAGATTTGTAACAAAACACAATAAATTGACTTTTGTTGTTTTTTACTTTTCACATGTTTCGAATTTCATCGGGTGTGGATTTTTTTTTAGTGGGACAGATAATTAATTGTAAATGGGATGTGACAACAAGAGCGGAGAAGTATGAGCGAGATGTGAATTTTATGTTTTGATCACAAATACAATTGAGATTAGTGCAAATAAAAATATAAGTGACTTCTAGAATGTGGTGACATATTAAGTTGTAGTGAAAGAGTGCTTTATATTTACTAAATAATTATATTTCATAGGAGGACTCCCGACTTTTGCTCCAGTTTAGCTTGTAATCATTTACAAGAAGTGTTGATCGATTATTGACACGAAATTACTTAGTTACTTTAAAAACTCGAACGAACAATCGAAAATGGGTGAAAAAGAGGATTATTTGACATCGTACCGAGTGTTTTTTGAAAAATTTGCCGCTACTGTTAACCCTGAGGACCAGTTGCCCGTGCATATAGCAGGGTACACCATCACCGAATCGGAGTTGGCCGGTGAGGTTCTCTACTGGACGACTCAGTATTTGAGCGAAAAGTAAGTGCTTGTTGATACTATTGTTCAAACTAAGCAGGGACCAATGTCTATGCAGTCCTTCAGCATAATAGAAACACCTTTTTAGATAAGACTATCAAAACTGTAACTGCAATGTTGAATCATTGTGATAATAAATTATAGAGAAACAAAAGGCTTGATTTTTTGTTTTTGTTGTGCAACTACTTTACTACAATGCCAGTTTCCTTAATTATATTTAAAATTAAGTATTCATTTATAAATTTGCATTATACACATAATTTAGTCAATATAACTAATGCTTTACTTACTTTAATCATTTATTTAAGCATCTTAAGTTGTAAAACAGGTTCAGGCAGCTCCAATAAAAATAAAAATAAAAACTTAGAAAAAAACATACACTACTCTACCTGTTGTCGTCCTTTGTTCCATCAAAATCTCTAAAAATCCCCACACATAAGTTTATACTTCCTTGCTTTGTGCTTGTGTTTCAATATCCAAATTGTGTATGATGAAAAGTTGTAAGAATTACTGATAGCTGCAGTCCTAAACCATAACAATTAATACATACTATTTATTATAATTATTGAAACTATGTATTTCCAAGAACCAAAAATTCAAGGACACATGACATCTACCAACCCGCACTGGGCCCTGGATTATGGCCCACTCCCTCTCATTGAGTCAAGTTCTATGCCCCAGCAGTGGGCGCAGCCTATGGTGGGTGTTGTGCATACAGGCTGATTATGCTTAGGTATGCTTATTAGTTAAACAACACTATGCTATTTCACAGTCTAAACAACTTCATTCCTTATTAAGGAGGTTGAACTTATTATGCAATGTGGTGCAATTGTATTGGATCTTCAAGTGCCCAGAGAAAGTGGCCCATGTTCATCAATAGTTTTTTTATACTGAAGTTCCATAATGCACATTATCACGAATTAACAACAATGCAAAATACACGCATTGATGTGGAGTTGCGGACACCAGCCCGTATCACCTACACATTAACAAGAGTCATCTTATGACTATCTAATATTTGTTTTGAATTACACAAACCTAATACTCATTAAATTAACATTATTTTTGTTCTGCAGAAAAGTATAATATGAAGTTTAGGTTACCAAACTTGACCACTTTCTGAGCTGACGGCTGCATCGTGTATTACTAATACTTTCATAATACTAATATAATTGTGACCTACTTTGCAGTGTTAATATTGTGTACAACATAATATATTTTTAAATCTGTTGCAACACATAAAATAATGTTAGGTAATTTCCCTATTCTATTTTCTGTCAGACAGTTCTAAAATTATGTCAACACATATTTTATTTATCTCTTACATACCTTATTATTATATTCTATACGTAACTATAACTTCCTAATGCAATAGTAGGTAATATACTCTATTCATTCATGTAACAATGAACCTGTCAATAGGCCATTAACCTTAAAACAGTTCCAAGGGCCTGTGGCACCTTTTGTTCCTGACACGTAAACTAAGCATTTGAGCAGGTGTTTATTTAGTTGTTCCTTTTGTTTACATAACACAACAATCAACACCGAATTTTTTCACGATATCAGATGAATAGTAATGCGCCTGTCGTGGTCATAGTTGCATATAATTATGGAGGTGGGTTTAAAAAATAATTCCTGCTTGCGTAACAGCTTTATGGCTGACGGCTCATATGGGACGCGGTGGCGTTACTCATCCCGGCCGCGTGGTTGTGATCACACACTAACCACAAGTAAGCTGAGTACCTGCTTGCGCACTTTACCACTTTGTAATGCGGAAAACTACGCCGATGTGTCATAGTCAAATCGCTTCGGCGGTATTCAGTCAGATTTCATAGAAAAAATTCGAGACATGCCTATGTATCTGGGGGCACGGCCGTGCCCCCACCAAGTCGAGCAAAAAAGCGTCACGGCCGTACCATCCTTTTCTCGAAGCAATTCAGACCATTTTCGACCCCCTGTAACTTCGTTGTGGATAAAACTAGAAGACTGAAATTTTCAGTAACCATGCAGGCATTGTAAAGACACGTATATTTCAAATTTCATTCAATTTGAACCAGTATTTTTAAGAATTATAACGGGTCAAATTTCTTAATTTTGTCACTCACTGACTGACTCACCGATCATCAAAATTCTAAGGCACTTCTAGCAGACCTAGAAGCTTCAAATTTGGAATATAAGTAGTGTTTGGTGTATGAATCAAGGAAAAACTAAAAAATCTAGAAAAGACTGCAAAGAAAATTAAGCCCATACAGTCAAGTCTTCAGTTAATTAAATTTTTTCAATATTGGCTTTATTCGTAACGATGTTTTATTTTTTATTTTACGGCAATTATTATTATTATTATTGCGTGCGAAGCCGCGGGTTTAAGCTAGTCCCATATAAATATAGGCGCATGGTAGTGCCCCTGCCAAATCGAGCAAAAAATGGGTATTCCCGTCATGAAAACACGTGTATTAAATAAATTATTTATTAATGCAAAAAATGTACCTACGTGCGTATTCCTACTTATTACGAGTGCGTAAGGTTGTATAATTATATACCACGCGCTGCGATGCTAGCGAGTGAGCGCGGGCCGCTACTACGCGCTGCGCGGTGCTAAAAAGTAGAACTGTCTACAAAATACAAAAAGAAATGAGATCCCATCAAAAACAATACTTGTCAAAAAAACCAAGTCTCGCAACTCAGTTGTTCTGCGGTAAAAAGTTGTGAGATCCATGTAATACCAAGTCGGTTATTAATTTATTCAGTCTCTACTTAAGCGACTTTCTGTCTTAATACGTCCAGTCTCTAAGACCACGATCGTGGTCCATAACAATTGAAAATCAATTGTGTCTGGAATCTCCGTACTCGAAGCATTAAGTTGTTACGTAATAATTAACAGCATCTTATAGTGACGCATATCAATATTAAAATTCTTTAATGTTTTATATAAATATATTGAGACTTGGCCATCGCCTGAAAACACGTGTAAATTCAATTATTTAGTGCGATGGCCAAGTCTCAATATATTTATATAAAACATTAAAGAATTTTAATATTGATATGCGTCACTATAAGATGCTGTTAATTATTACGTAACAACTTAATGCTTCGAGTACGGAGATTCCAGACACAATTGATTTTCAATTGTTATGGACCACGATCGTGGTCTTAGAGACTGGACGTATTAAGACAGAAAGTCGCTTAAGTAGAGACTGAATAAATTAATAACCGACTTGGTATTACATGGATCTCACAACTTTTTACCGCAGAACAACTGAGTTGCGAGACTTGGTTTTTTTGACAAGTATTGTTTTTGATGGGATACAACATACATGAGTATGTTCATGTTTATTTATTTGGAATCACCAACATAGGATACACAGATTGTAATCACAACAGTACAAAAGGTGCTTTTACGTGCTTAATGGAGACCATTGCATGCATATTATCTAGATTCGATTCCGTGTGCATAAGAATTGTCAGCCCTTCGCAAGCTCCCAGACCCAAGTCATAAAACACCTGTTCAAACCGTTTTTGTACGTTTTCTTGCATCTCACACAATACACTTACTTAATATCTAAACTACCCGCCGTTTAGCAGGTCGGAAAGTAAACAATATTTCGTGCTCATATTGCAAAACGTATTATATTACGTGAATATGATGTGTTAATTCTTCTACAAGTGAACTAGACTAGAAAGATTTTACAATCCTTGGTGTAACAAGTTCGCATGCACTAGTTTACATAAAGCCTGGTTAAAGAATATTAAAAATAATTAAACAATCACCCGGAAATTCAGGAGGTAATTCATCCAAAAGGTCGGTTGTCTGCCAGATTAAGTTTAGCCAAGTTAGTTTCAAAGCCCGAATCAATTATTCATTCCCTGCGAGCCCTTTACTTGAGCCTTTAACTGACGCCTTGTCTTATAGTTAACGTGTAATTTGCTAGACGCTCCATTTAACCTGGTGCATGCTGTAACGCGGCGTAAATTGTGTGTTACGGTGCCGCTGACCATTTAGTCTTGCATAATATCTCACACACCGATACCGACAACGTACAATTATATTTTTTAATTAAGCTTTGTTATACTGTTGTAATTCCGCCGCATCAATATTTTTTTTATTGTTAAATGTCACGAAATAATAAAGTTTAGTAGGTCGTAAGCGTAACGATTTTCATTTGTTTTTAGCTGTATTGATCTACGTTTTAAAAGCCTGACTGAAGAAGCCTGGAATACTTCTTAGAGCTAATAAAAAGTGAAGCAGCTGCTCAGACTTTTTATGACCCCAGCCTGTATTGTCTCACTGTTGGCCATAAGGCCTTCCTTCCCTTAACCTTTTGAATGTCTTAAGTTACACAGTTCGACATAAACAATTGTCTTTCTATTGTGTCTCTAATTACGGCATTCGATGAGTTAATTCACAGTTCGCAGACTTGCGGTCTGTTACTAATGTCAGTAGAAACAGAAATAAATTTTAAATGGCTTATAAGTAACTTATACAACGTGTAACGTTAAATGCGCAAAACCTGAAAATAGTTTAATCAGAATAACGAGCAGAATTAATTGAACCACTTTTTAATATAGGTCACATTTTTCAAAAAATCTTCATTAAAAACGTTGCCGTGTCTATTTATTAATAGATCAAGCAAGCCAATGTCAGCCGTGTCAGCGCGGCGCAGCGGCCCGGTGACGACTCCTCCCTCGGTAAAGCGTCGTCGCAGACGCAAGAAACGATCAGAATGGCCAGTAATACTAAAACAGCACATAAAACCTTTACATTTTTTTTAATGACTTATTTTCTATGTGAAATAGGTCAATTGAATTAAAAATCAGTTGGGGTATCTGAGGTTTTGCGCATTTAACGTTACACGTTGTATAGGGTGACTGGTAATTAGTGACCGATATTTAAACACATGATTCTACTCATCATTACAAACAACTTTTACTACCGGACCAAATCCGAAATCGCGAAAAAAAATCAGCTTTTCCCTACATTTTGACGACTCGTACGAACATAAATGTAGGGAACAGCTGATTTTTTTCGCGATTTCTGATTTGGTCCGATAGTAAAAGTTGTTTGTAATGATGAGTAGAATCATGTGTTTAAGTATCGGTCACTAATTACCAGTCACCCTATACATGTATATTGTAAGTATTCATTTAAAATGACCGTAAAGTACTAGACTCCACGTTGCGGTATAACTGTTATCTTTCTATTAGAATTGATGGAAAGTGCATTTTTATCAGATAAACAAAATAATTTAACACCGCAGGAGACAGTAAACTCGTGAGAAAATCATTTGAATGTCATATCAATAAAGCGTCAGCATTATAATCCTCGTTCGTTAGGCTTTGTTTGAAACTTTAAACTCGTGAGACGAGGAGAACAACAAAGATTTAACTGACACCTGCCCAGTTTAGTCTGCTAACCATATAAATACTAAGGTGTAAATCTAGCTTTATATCGATTGGCCCAATATGTCTAGAACGAAGCAAGCTTAAAATAGATTTGAGAAACTTGGCACTGTGAAGACTGAGGTCATCAAATTCGAGTCATCTGTCCGTGATTGCATGGCCGCAGAAAATGTTATGATTGCATCTTTAATTCGTGTCACGTTTGTTAGTTACTTTCTCTCGACGAAGATACCGATTGTTGCAGACCGTATTTAATTTCTCTAGGGCCTGTGGGTTGAGGTCGTAGGATTGGTACCCTCGATGCATAAATTGACGCGAGACACCGCGTGGGTAGATGCGGATGTTCGTGATAGTAACGCGAACCCATGTCAACGCTCTGCGCACTGTTTACTCCTCAAATATTCACAGTTAATTGCCGAAAGGAATTTGGCCAAATTGTTTGTTTACCAAACAAACAAACGCCGCTTCAGAGCGAATGCGAACGCCTTACTTCTTATTAATTATTCTGGCAATAAACTGGAGAACTCGGAACTCGGGAATATTTTTATACAAGCCTTGGTAAAGATTCTTCCGCAAATATGAAAAGACAACAAAGTCATCATCTGCCTAGCCTTTTCCCAACTATGTTGGGGTCGGCTTCCAGTCTAACCGGATGCAGCTGAATACCAGTATTTTACATGGAGCGACTGCCTATCTGACCTCCACAACCCAGTTACTGGGTAATACGATACCCCTTGGTTACTGGTTGTCAGACTTTTGGGCTTCTGACTACCCGTAACGACTGTCAAAGTTCCACGAATGACAGCCGGGACCAACGGCTTAACGTGCTTTCCGAGGCACGGAGGGGTCTCGGTATGTGAAGATGGTCACCCATCCACAGACCAACCGCGGCAAGCGTAGCTTAACCGATCGACCTGTGCGTCTGTTATTATTTAGACACGGGCCCCTCAAAAAGACAACAAAGTATGTAGTAGTATTATTTCTACGTTACCACACAATTAATATTTTTGCTATTTCTAACCGGAATCCTAAGGAACCACCACTACCACCATCATCATTATCATCATCATCCACAGCCCGACTTCACCCACTGCTGGGCATAGACCTTTCTTTTCTTGTGCCATTCCCCACGCTCCTGTACCAGCTTCATGCAGGTTCTACACGCGATGGCAACAATGTCCGCCTATCTCGTTGCCGGACGACTGACACTTCGTCTTCCAGTCCTTCGATGCCACTCGGTCAGCCTTACTCCAACTGTCATCACTGCGCCTTTCCAGGGGTCCTTCACAACTCCATTTGAGTTCCATAATTTCGTTTTCTGATATCGACAACTTTCGTACGTCCTCGGGAACTCGGTCTAATACAGCATGATTTTTTTTAACGTCTCCAAACTTTTACAGGGTGATCTACCCATGAATATGAACAACCTTCACTATGGAACCAACTCTAAGATCACAAAAAAAAAATATCTGTTATTTTGTTGCAATTTGGTCAAGGGTAATTGAACTTTTGTATTAAACAGCTGATTTTGTTTTCGTGATTTCAGAGTTGGTCCCATACGGAAAGTTGTTCATATTCATGAGTAGAACACCCTGTAAAAATTTGGAGACGGTAAAAAAATCTAAATAAGCCTTATGCCAAGCATGTACCGTAGATTATGTTTATGTTTATTTAGAAGAATAAACATAAACATAATCTACGGTATTTAGTATACGACAGTTATGTCTGAAATATTGTGTCAACACAGAGAGAATGTATGTGCATGCATTCGTTTTAAGAACGGGGTCAGCGATCTCTTTATGTATTGTACAGACAGACGTACACGTCCGCATTTTATTTTATAACTACAACGGCAACCAAACCGAGGGAACTAACATATGTTCCAGCGATGTGAATGCCCGCTGGTTTGTTTACGAATTGTTTTCATTGATCCGATATTCTACTATGTTGTCTACTGTACTATGTATATCTTCAGGCTGAACTAACAGAGCGGTTGTTGCTAGTCTGTTTTCTATCTCTAGCGCGAACGTTCTCAAGTTGTACAATGTTGTCTTCTAATTATTTACTCAAGTGTGTTTCCAGGGGATTTCCATCATATGGAGCTGATTCCTTATTTATTTATTGCATTATTCACATACCACTTTTCCCGGCCAGATTCGATATTTTGATCAGGCGAACTATTGTTCCTATATGGCCCGACGGCCGTCTATACTCCGCGATCTTCAAGAAAACAGGTTTTCGTAAAGTTAAGAAGGATGCTGCTTCGGCCTGCCTGTCTACCTGAATTCCTAAGTCGTCTTGGCCTCTTGCGCCACCCACGGAAGAGAAGATTCGATGCTCTAATCTTACTCTTAGCAAGTACCACACGGCACTACATGCAATGACTTAAATACTATTTTAAACATATTGAAGTCAAACGAGGGAATGTATTGTGTGAAACCGTGGTGGTGGTTCATATAATCACACTAATATTGTAAAGGCGAAAGTTTGTGTGTTTGTTACTTCTTCACGCAGGAGACGCAGGATCTTCTTCACATAGGATACTTTTTATCCCGATATTCCCACGGGATGGACACTTATGCGGGTGAAACCGCGGGGCGCAGCTAGTACATAATAAACAGTTGAAGGCTGCCCTCCGATTGCAAACGGGTACTGAGTTACTGACCGTTTAGAAAACATTTCTATCTTATCGACATCATTCAATTGTAAACTAGGCATGTACCTACACACGCTCATGTGTTGTGGACTGTATATACATATATGTTATCTACTTTCCTATCAGGTTCACCTGTTTTATAAAGTTAGTCGAGATAAAATTCATAGATTACAATATAACAGAGTTTTTCAGGTATAGCTTTCGAGGTGCATGAATAATAAATGAACGCGTTGTTTCGCCTAAAAGTGGAAGAGTGGGTTGCACTGCTAGACATAATAGTTTCTGAATATCGACACTTCAAAACCCCTTTCGAAATTAAATAAAAACGTCTGGAGAGCTGGTGGACTCGACACCGGGGAGTCCAGGGAAGCTATGGCAGGCTAACCAGACTTGCATTACGCCTGGACAGGAACAGCCAACATAAATGTAAAATCCAATCCAGCGTTTATTTTGCGTCAAGTTTTTAGTTTTCGAGTTAGAATCCCAAAGAAATCCCTACTACACCGCAGTAGGGATATTTTTGGCGCTGATTAATTTGACAGGACTAAACTAAAATTTATCTGTCCTTTTCATAATTAAATAGAAAGAAAAACATACGTCATGCTCTATTATTTCAAATTATACACTGAACATAAATTTTGTTTAGTTTGTGTACAGCAGAATCGGCACCTAACTATCTAGCACTAGACATTAGAATAATTAGGTTCTAACTAGTTCGGTCCTCTTGGATGCGCTGTGGCGGCTGCAGACTTATCTCAAAAGTTTACCCAGATTTCGGTTGTACATGAAAAAACTCACGCCCTCTTCCCAGAACGTTGGCAGAAACTACAGAACGCCACCTGCTACGATAATCCAGTTGCCGTGCCGTAATATTCTCATTAGACATTGCAGTTCTACGTTTTGTGACAAAAACGAATTGATCAATCAAATGAAGGAAATAAAAACACCCAAAACAACCCATAGGCCTCCCATAGGTCTGTTTTTGCCAAACACCGGCAAACATAATAGATTTTTCGAATAAAAAGTTTATTTATAACTAGAAAACTTGAATCATAAAAACCAAATCTTTGGAAAGCTCTGAAATAGCAAAACATAATTATTATGTAGACGTGATATTATGCTCTGAATTACCGAATAGGAGTGTTACGCATTTAGCGGCTGTTTTTTGCCTCTCACAGCTGCTAGCACTTTCGGCCATTGTTGGCTTCCCGGATATTCATGCAGCTGAATAAAAACCTATTGTATACCATAAACTTTTATGCAGTATGAAGTAATTTGCTAAATATAAACTAGTTTTTCTTTTATCGTACGAAATGATAGCGGTATCAGTTTGTCGCATTCAGTGTTATTGTTTTGTTAGATTTCTGATTCCGGTATCTTGAGATTACCCATCGTTTTTCTGCTAAGCTTGTCAACCAACCTTTATTTGTTTTGTCTGTGTACTCAGTAAGTATTGCATTTAGTTGAGACTTTATTTCACCAGTTTTACGAAATGCTTACATAGACTCATGTTGCCCTTTTACTCCAAACCTGCAGTGCGATTCTTTAACCATCTCACCGTGAAAACTTGGGTGAAGTGAGCGTGGAGTGAGCTGTCAGGGTCATCCCACCCGATACTACGGATTGACCAAGCATACATTTACTAATTCTATTGATTATTTTATATAATATCAAAGCTAGTATGTATTTTAATTGTAAAACCTTACTATTTTGTGGGTGTCTGGGTGACGGACCACAGAATTTATCCACTTCACCCGATTCATGGTGAATCGGGTCTCAGTCAGTCTAGGAAAAAAAGTAAATAAAATAAAACAACATTTAGATTCTGACTAAGTTTCTGTTTCTGTGATTGTTGTTGTTTCTTTTTTTTTTGTTTTGCTATTTTATTTTAATATCCCATAAAATAGTAATGTTTTGACAACTAAAATACTAGCTTTGAAATAATATAAAATTATCAATAGAATTAGCATAAAAAATATGATTAAAATCTCGATTATGATTGTAAATGTATGCTTGGTATCAGTGGGATGACACTGACAGCTCACTCCACGCAAGTTTTCATGGTGAGATTTTTACAGAATCGACCGGCTGAACACGTTTCGTCATTATCAGCTCGTCACTTTCTCTGGTATGTCATCTCCATCCCCTTTGCCTAGTATTAGAGGCCGGAGCTAGTAATGATGCGGAGCGCAGAATGTTGTTATAATATCGGAAACTTATTGTTGTTACAGTCTTATTCTCTTTCCTTTATTCCTAAGTGGTCTTCATGTTAGATCAGCCTGAATCTTCTGAACGTTTTTTACTATTCAATTCTAGTAGCTATGTTTCCAGTATGAAAAGTACCTGTCCTCATTCAGGTATCCAATTTACAACCATGTCAAAAAAGTACCTCAGTTTAGACTGTGAAAATATTTGATTCCTATACTCATACCAATTTTTCGTAGAATGTACCGTGCTGTGTAGGATATGATTTTCACAATATTTGTATATGTCACTAAATATTGTTGTAATTTGTTTCCAGACAATGTCCGCTGACACTGATGACTCCGCTGCGGCGGATCATACTTGACGAGGTGCAAGTAGCATCGAAGAAACAACCCAACGAATTTGGGTACAAATCCGACGATTCAGGTATGTTGTACATCTTTCTAGCTTCACCTACCATTCATAGATCGCCCGTTATGGAAGTATTGATAATTAACCTTTCCGACAGAATCAAAATAACCATCTTTGTACAATTTGGAAACTAGCACTCTCGCAACGGATCCATGTCTAAAGATATTTTAACTGTTTAGGTGGATTTTAGTCGCAACTTGCATAAAGTCTCATCCTTTGCCATCGAAGGCAACGTTCAAATCTTCGCTCCATTTCCAAAGAACAATATAAATCCTTTCAGTTTAATAGTTCTTGAAAACATCCGCCTCAGACAGATATAAACGCGTCCCATATTTTATTCCGTGTAGGATACGCTCTCTTCTTTATTTATGGAAGCTTCATGCGTTACTCCGTCCGATTGAATCCGCTGCGAAGTAATGGATAGACATCCTACATGATATCGATCTTTCACTTGTCCTACTTCAGGAGATTCCGCTTAAGTCGTGGGTCGCTCTTTGTATTTTACTGACTATGAAACGACTGTTATAAGGCAATAACTAGTAAGGGAATATTATTAATATGCTAATCGTTAGCCTCTTCTTTCAAGATAAATGCTGCAATCCTGCTTCAATGAAGTTTATGCCAATGATGCTCCGAAACCAGTTTCTGAAACCGACTCACATACAGTAGCCATTTATGTTCTATTATGGATATGTTACGATCCATAAAATGTTTAGATGCTCCGACCCATAACCATAATTGTATCGATTGAGGAACAAAACCGCTTGGCAAGAATCTTATTTGTACTTACGTAATCTATTAGAAGTGGCCATCGCATAAAGAGGCGTAAATATACAACATTATTTTTAGTATATGGCAAACCCGAAACACGTGTCTAGTATTTTTATGTAAAGAATCTATGTACAAAATTTCAAAACTGTATCATGAAAAATCACGAAGTTATAAGCTTGTTATGTTAACTGATTGTCCGTACAAAAAGTTGGTTACCACTTAACACACGCCGCCGGCCGACCGGCTGTGACCTGTGTTGTGCTCATATGATTGCGGATTTGTACGTAGGTCACTACATAAGTTTCGTCGTACACAAAGTTACTTTGCGATTTTCCTAAGTTGAGGGTACATTTTTTTTTTTTTTTTTTATCCCTGGACATTTCACACAGCACCATTTGTCCCAAGCTAAGCAACCTAATGCTTGTGTTATGGTAACAAGATGGCTGATAAACTACTTATATACATTTTTTTTTTTTGTAAATACATACATATTATAGATAGAAAAACACCCAGACTCGGAACAAAAAAAAAAGTGATTTGGTAGATTTTTGGTGAATTTTAGAAAATTTAACATGACGGACTTCACACGTCGCGACATTCGTGTAATAATCTTGTATAACTTTAAGCGTGGATTAACAAAACAACAATGTTTTGAAGAAATGAGTGGTGTATTGGGAGAAACATATCCGTCTTCGAGGGCCATACAAAGGTGGTTTATTCAATTCAATCGTGGCAATTTTAACCTGGACGACGATTTAAGATCGGGCAGACCAACAGAAACGACTACCGATAAAAACATCGACGCAGTACGCAAACTGTTAGAGGAAGATAGGCATGTGACATACCGGCAGATAGAGGAAACCCTCCGCTTGAGTGCACCAACAGTTCATAAAATTCTTCACAACCATCTCAAAGTACATAAGCTTTGTTCACTCTGGGTGCCACACTTGTTGACTGACTAGTTAAAGGAACAGCGTGTGAATTGGTGTCAAGAAATGTTAAAAAGGTTTGATGGCGGCCAATCGAACTATGTAAATTCTATCGTGACCTGTGACGAAACCTGGCTTTACTATTTTGATGTGCCAACTAAATCCCAGAGTAAGGTATGGGTGTTAGAAAATGAAGATCCTCCAACGTCCGTCAAAATGTCCAGGTCTGTCAAAAAAAGAATGATAGCTGTTTTTTTTTTTTCTCAAAAAAGGGAATATTATCTATTGTTGTGCTTGATAGACAGAAGACTGTTACTGCTACTTGTTACACGGAAGAATGTTTGCCTAGAGTTTTGGAAGCACTCAAAAATGAACGGCCAAACTCAAGACTCGACACTTGGTTTCTTCATAAAGATAATGCTCCTGCACATCGGACCGCCAAAACTACAGACTATTTACACCTAGCTGGGTTGAAACTATTGGGACACCCTCCTTACAGTCCAGACTTAGCACCATGCGACTTTGCACTTTTCCCTTACGTGAAGAAACAATTAAAAGGACGCAGGTTCTCGAGTGACCATGAAGTCATAGGCGCGTTTGAGGAGATTTGTGCTAGCGTCCCATCAGGTTTCTGGAGCGACGTATTCAGTACATGGTTCGAACGTATGAGGACGTGTGTTCATGCCAATGGAGATTACTTCGAAAAGAAATAATTATTTATCGAGTACGACAAAACTTGTCTAGTGACCTACGTACTTAGTGTCGCTCGGTGTTCAACTTGTTAGCTTTTTTAAATATTTTTGAGGCAAAATATAACATGGTGTAAAAATTATTGGAATCGATTCAGTTACTTATTCTGAACAAACTATATTAAGGTTTGCAGTATACTATAAATAATGTTGTATATTGTTTAGGGGTGCCCTAGACGAGGACTATAGACAATAATGATATCATCTAATCCCGTGTTTATTGTGCTACGTCATTTATACTGACGGCTCTCAGTACACTCAACTCTAGTTAAATATAATCTAATCGAAATTCGCCCGATTAATTTTAAATGCACTTCAGCTCTGTAGTGCATCGGTCGTAGTCTTGAAGAAATAGGTCACTTGAATATAGAGGAAGATTTTATAGCAGGAAAGGGCACGAAGACATGAATGTAATCTTGACTCATTGTTTATCCTGACTCCTACATTCATTGTTGTCATGTTTTAATTAGCCTCATTTGTAAAGCTTCGACGTAGGTATATCAGTAGTTGAAAAGGGTCCTTCGGTGAATATCAATACGTGTTTGAATGAACATTTTAGCGCTGCATTAGAATACAGTATGGGTAATATCCATGACGGCACACGACAAGCCGATACCTTTTATCAAAGACAATATAAGTGAATAGGTGATATACTTGCCCAACATATACTTAGTAGGCGCGGTCACACATGATTCGAGGAAAAGAATATTATTATTTCCTTGTAATAATAAGACGTCAGTAGAGTTATAGTTTTATGAAAGTAAGTGTTGGTTCATCTCGTGGCTAGGCAGTCATAGACCCACATGAAGATGTTATTCTAAACAGGCACAAGGAAAAAGAATTACCATACATTGTCGAAATAACGACACAACCCAGCTTCGCACGGTTTTTACGACCTGACAAAAAAAAAAAAAAACTGGAAATTTTTATATTATAAATAAGTTTAATATAAATGTATGTGTGTGTGTATTAGACACAAACCTTTCGGAATAAATTCCCGAAAGGATGCTGAAAACGGCATCATAATCCTTTGCGCAGTTTAGAGACACAACGCAGTCACACAGACAGACACGAAAAGCGACTTCAATTTATAACATGTGAACATTACTAAGTCAAGGATTATGTTATGACTAATTATCAAAACTGTATAATATCGCAATAGTAGACAGAACGGCATTAAGAAGTGTTGCTTTGCCCTCAATAAGCCACACTTCGGCCATCTCTAACCTGTTTGACGACTCTCTTTGGTCGAAATTCGCACAGGAATATATTCACTGCTACATTGTATCGATAAGCTATTTTCCTGCACGAAACGTTGTCCTGAATCCTACTAATATTAAAAACGCGAAAGTTTGTCGGGATGGATGGATGGATGTTTGTTACTCTTTCACGCAAAAACTGCTGAACGGATTTGGATGAATTTGGCACACTGATAGTTTATAACTAGGATTAACACATAGGATACTTGTTATCCTGATATTCATACGGGATCGAAACATATGCGGGTGAAACTGCGAACGCTGCTAGTTCGTTTATAAATGTGATTTAATTGTATATTTTCCTATATTTAGTGAGCGAAATTAGAATTTTTTACCTTGATTTGATATGGCTCCCAACGACCACAATTATTTCACTTTGTACTTTCCTCAAACAACATCCTAGAGTTTCACCAAAGAAACACAGTTCGAAGGTGCCTATACATTTTCCTCTCTTTTCTGGAAAATATGTTGGCCAAGGTTACGCCGGTTTTATACGGGCATTGCCTATAACAACTTAGATACCGACATAGATAATGATTATTAAATCAGGGACTGACGGATTGACATGTCCTTTAAAGGCACGTCTGGACTGAAAGATTTAATAAAACTCCGCTCCGTTTATAAAATTGTGGTTGTCCTCCGCACCGACAACCCTTCACTTGACACAACTCTTCACAGCCACCTAAATGCTCTCCACCTTCATAGGTACAAACAAACAAATAGGTACCTAATTGGAGAGCAGTTAGAAATAATATTTTTATAATAATATTAATTCAGATATTATTTGAACTGTCTCGTTGTCGTTGATCTAGAGGTCGCAAGCTGAAATGCTGAGCTAGATCGCCAAATTTAAATTAATTTACCTTTTATGTACACACATATATCAACATACAAGAAAAAACAGAACAGAAAAATAGGTACAAAGGTGACGCTTATGCAAATTATAGCTATAATTTGGCATGGATATACATGGAGCTCAGAGGAGCTAAGCTGTGGACGGACGGACGGACGGACAGACGGACATGGCGAAACTATAAGGGTTCCTTTTTGACTACGGAACCCTAAAAAAATAATCATCTATGATCGTACACATCTGTATACCTACATCATAAACAAATAAATTATTTCTATTACAGTGTACATAGCCCTGCGGCTAATGCAAGCAGTGACAGCTCGCGTCAACGATGTCTGCCTCCGATACCTGGACAACTCCAAGTTGGACACCCTGCCACCCCCACCGCCCCTCGATCAACGCGACCTCAAGACTGTCTCATGTGCCATCAAGAACTCACGACGGGTCATGGAAGACCGACATGTGGAAATTGGGAATTTAGAAGCGCTTTTTGGAATTGATGTAAGTTATAATGATAGATGTTTTTGAGGGGCCCGTGGCTAAATAATAACAGCCGCACAGGTCGATCAATCAGGTTAAGCCACGCTTGCCGCGGTTGTTCTGTGGATGGGTGACCATCTTTAAATACCGAGACCCCTCCGTGCCTCGGTAAGCACGTTAAGCCGATGGTCCCAGCTGTCATTCGTAGATATTTGACAGCGTTACGGGTAGTCAGAAGCCCGAAAGTCTGACAACCAGTCTTACCTAGGGGTATCGTATTACCCAGTAACTGGGTTGTGGAGGTCAGATAATCAGTCGCTCCATGTAAAATACTGGTATTCAGCTGCATCCGGTTAGACTGGAAGCCGACCCCAACATAGGTAGGAAAAGGCTAGGCAGATGATGATAATGATAGATGTTTATAGAGCAGTGGAGGCCCAATGTCGTGGCCCAATGGCTGCGACTTGCATGTCGCAGGTTCGAACCCAGACAACCGCTTTGTGTAAATTATTCATCACCACTTCTCTCAAAACGGTGAAGGAAATCATCGTGAAGAAACCGGCATGTCCTATAACCAAAAATTTGAAGACATGTGACATCTACCAACCCGCACTAGGCCCGTGTGGTAGATTACGGCCCACTCCTTCTCACCGACAGGAGGCCTGTGTCCCAGCAGTGGGGACCTTTCCTGTGGTAATACTTTTACGCAGCTAGAAAACATGTGTTCCATGAGAAAAAACATTAACTGCAAAGCTACGTTCTGGCAAAAAAATTATTCAATTTTCGAGCAATAATTTTATACAATTGCACCGACTTTCTCAGGGTTAAAACGTTCGGAAATGACCTTGCCCACCCCCTATTCGATTTGATCCATACTTCCAGGGACACCCTGTATATTATAGTATTTTCATATTGGGCACTGGAATGCGCCTTGCGTAAGTTTATGAATTCCTAGTACTTATGAATGGCGCGTGTTATGGTTTTATATGTATAGAGGCTAAGTATCGTACGGTGCGTACTGCATTGTGGACGACGTTGGTATGAACTGTTACTTCCTTACACCTGTTTATTGATTTGAAAATAGTAAGTTAACGTAACGGTACCTCAATAAGCTTAGTAGGCTGGACGTACCTATGTACACACACCCAAATGGGTAAATAGTAGATAGGTAATTCGTATTTATACCCATCTCATTTATACCCAGTTTAATCACCCTCATTGCTCTTTACACAATGTCGCAAATAAGCTTCCCATACCGGATTCCGTCTTTCCATATTGTACTTCCTAATATTAAGGGGAAGTTTCACATTTTCTAGATAGGCACTATCTATCAGGTAAATAAAGAAATATCTGCAAAAGGAAATAAACATTTGGTTAATATTTTAAAACTGGATGGCGCCGACATTTTCTTGCTGATTGATTCCTGAGTAGAAATGCTGAAACAAACTCAGATGTCATGGTCTCTTTTAGAGTCCGAACATTATATTATTAAGATGTATACGAGATACGTTTACCGGAGCTTATACGGATATATACTAATAAAATAACTGATATTTTCAGACGACAGAATCGACAAGTTTCTACGCGGTGTACGACGGTCACGCCGGCTCGGCGGCGGCGACGTACTGCGCGGCCCATCTACATCAGTATCTGGTGGAAAGTCCGCACTTCAGCACCGACCTTCGACGAGCCATGAGAGACGCCTTCCTCCGGACCGATGCCGATTTCATAAGGAAGAGCAATCAGGAGGTAATCACTTAGGTTTATGCAACTAACGGAATATGAAAACTGGTTGAGGACAGTGGAAGTACAGTGGAAAAACAGAGTAATATGACAGAAGTGGGCTAATAGCTTTATAATGTGGCCTATAAGAGAAGGCATACACGATCGCACTTGATGCTCTTCACGTGTGTCTGGTCTGTTCCAAAAGTATGTGATGAAAGTGTAAACAAACCCTGTTCAGAGTAAATGATTACGCAGTCACTCACTCAATCGCACCACTTTCTCCAACAATGATTATTTGACTAACATTATTACATTGTAATTGAAAAACATCGACGAAAATTAAGGTTTTAAAATTAATCAAATGAAACACAAAAGTAGTATAAAAATTACGACTATACATTAATTTTAAACGCTTAAAAACTGAAACCCGAATATTTCGGTGACCTCCGATTACCATTGAAAAACCCGTTACAGACGCCGCTGAAATGCAACCATAGCAAAAAGTTGCA
This sequence comes from Eremobia ochroleuca, assembly GCA_949629135.1. NCBI lineage: Eukaryota > Metazoa > Arthropoda > Insecta > Lepidoptera > Noctuidae > Eremobia > Eremobia ochroleuca. The sequence goes on from OX451396.1 coordinate 16,264,963, forward strand.
TAAAATTGATTAAGACGTCTTGTCTTCGTGGTTCTCAGAAATAAGTCAGTTTCATAAGCTGCGTTTCCACGAGCAAGTAAAATTAGAATTCTCAATAATTATGACGCTTGGAAGCCTCGGCAACATCGAACAATTTACTTGGCATAGTAATGTAACCGTTGTCAATTGTGCAGTTCTCCCTACTGGACCTACTACTATGTTTAACTCTCCCATTCGGCGGAGAGTTTTGATCCAAAAGCACGGCTGGCGTAGTGGTTAAGCGATTGACTGCTGCGCTTCGTGTCGCGGTTTCGATTCCCGCACGGAACAAATATTTGTATAACCTACAAGTAGTTGTTCCGGGTCTGGCTGTTTGTGTATGTGAGTTTTAAATATTTGTAAACGCACCCACAATACAGGAGAAATTACTAGTGCGGGGCAACGTTTTTTTTTTTTTTTTTTAAAAAAAAAGGTTATTTTCAAGTTAATGACTTAACAATAACTTTGACAATCAAAGTGTTTCATTTTCTAGTGTCAAAGTTTGACATTAGAATATGGTACCTCGGAGCACCTCAGAGCTTTGTATAAATAAACCCCCCTTTTTTACATGTATGTTTTACAATTAAAAGCTATGACTTTGACTTTATTTGCTTGAGTAACTTTGCCTGCGTAAGCGCACCTTTAGCTTCACTTGTTATTGTTTTGTTTTAGCTGCTATTCTATGCTCGGTTTATTGTTGAATACATTATAGAGTTACAATAAGATTATCGTGGTCACGTAGGGACGCGGAAATGTACCTGATAAATATTGTTGTGGATTGTTGTTATACCTGTGTCTGATGCCATGTGTCAGATATTCTAGTAATGCAGACAAAAACGCTTCTTAGAAAGTTACTAAAAAATACAAAAACTTACTTCGTACTTACTCACGTATGAACTGTTTAAAAAGTACTTTAAATGATTTCGAGTTGGTTGTTAAAGTGTAGCTTTAAAGAACCTACTCGTGTTTTGACTTAGAACGTACACACGTGATATTCATAAGACAAATACATGTTCCAGATCGATTTCCAATAACTCAGGCCATTAGTCTGTGTTCAGGCAAAATATCCTAGTCGTAAGCTCAGTAGCCGCTTCCGAAAATATGGCAATGTCCATTATCGTTATCTGTTAAGTACTATAGGTTAAAATGCACTGAGTACAACACAAAGGGCTTTGAAGATCCGAGCGTGGCGTACCTACTGTCGCGCCATTTTGAAAATGGCGGCCACGCATGAGACCTATATAAATCGATACCTGACATCAATGCACGTGATCAACTTTAAACGTTAATATATCCTAAACGTGTCACTTTACTGAGTTTGGTCTTATTATGCTTTCTATTTGCAGCTATCGATTTATATAAGGTCTCATGCGTGGCCGCCATTTTCAAAATGGTGTGACAATAGGTATGCCAGGCTCCATGTCTCGCTTGTTCTCAAAAAATCGGCTCGGACTTTTATTTATATATATTTGTAGATTTTTCAGATTGTCAGAATCTGTCAAAAGTTCTTCTGATATCAATGTTCTAACATTTCCTTCACCTTGCAGCGTGCCTGCGGCGGCAGTACAGCAGTAGCGGTCGCGGTGCGCGGGCGCCGACTGCTGGCGGCGTGGGCGGGCGACTCGCTGGCACTGCTCGCCAAGCGCATGCGCCTCATGCAGCTCGTGCGACCGCATAAGCCTGGCCGACAGGTACACACATACATACATGAACTGACAACGATACATAAGATCCTAACCGATTCCCTTTGCTTCGTTTACGTTCATACATCTCACCTTTACCGTGCAGGTCATATCCACTTCAATAGTAACCCTTGAACTTTGAAAACCACTCTTACTGTACTGCTACGAAATAAAGGCACTATCAAAGTCAAATTGGTACGTGACAGTCATTCATTGTACATACTACATTGTAATGGAAGTGGAATCAGTTTACGCCAGACTGGAATGTTGTTCGGATATACTCGTGGAGGACCAACATCCATTTTCCGTTCGATTTATTGATATTAATAAAATACTTTAATAGATTTTCAACTTTACAACTAAAGCATAAGGTTCAAAGTTGATTGGGAAAATTTTACAGTCTCGAATAGCTTGATGTGCTGGCGTCTGTACATTGAACGTATTGTTTACACGTTGTAATGGAAGTGGAATCAGTTTACGCCAGACTGGAATGTTGTTCGGATATACTCATGGAGGACCAACATCCATTTTCCGTTCGATTTATTGATATTAATAAAATACTTTAATAGATTTCCAACTTTACAACTAAAGCATAAGGTTCAAAGTTGATTGGGAAAATTTTACAGTCTCGGATAGCTTGATGTGCTGGCGTCTGTACATTGAACGTATTGTTTACACTCAATGACTCAACATAAATATACTTACATAATTGCATCATGTATTACATACACATCTACTCTCTCTTACTCACTCTTAATAAAATCGTGGGAGTATAGCTCCCACATACATTTTCAATTTTTAACCAGGCCGTGACTGTAATAATCCCACATCATGTCAGACATTATCGATCATGGAATATTTCCGAACGAATTAAGTGCAAAATATGTGAGGTGTCTTTATGCTTTGTCCCATGTTGGGAGCAATTCATAAAATTAATGAGCAATAAAATTTGTAAACATACTGTTATTTATTTTACCTGGATTATACCAGCCTATTTATGAAAAATAAGAGAGATTTGTTCTATTTTGGGAATTCTAGTTTATGTAAATTAGTGTTGTTGTAATTGGGCAATGGTAGAATAGCTCCCACATAAATTGAAATAATAAAACAAGAGTAAAAAAAAAAAAAAAACAATTTCTGAAAATATTATAATCAATACACAACAATTTTCCAAACCCTCTTTCAAACCAATTTGCGGTGCCCCATTAAGGGTTAAACCATCATCTTCATATCCATCATAATTGAGTGATTGATACATTGATTACCGGGAGTTTGGAAGGTGGCGGTGTGATCCCCCCCCCGTGCCTCGCGCGCACGTGTCACGGTTGCTCCTGCGCTTGATCTCTCGCCGCGAGTGTCGGATTGCCGTCCCTGAGGACTATGAGAGTGAAGAGAGAGAGCACCTGCGTCTGCGCCACACACGCGTGCACTATGCTCTCCGCTGAGATTGGTCTCTATGCCCGAAATTCGGTCTGGAGGAATATTATTAATTGACACAAAATTATTCGATACCTTGTATTTCATGTTCTAATTTTACTTCTGTTGCAATTTTAATTGAATGTTAAACTCTATTTATTGGGGTTTAAAGAACTGAAGTGTTAATTAACTTGTATAAGCAATAATAGTCGCAATTTACAGTAATATGTTATTTTAATCACAGTCCTCTCTGTTATGGCCGCGAGTGAGCGCAAAAGACATCTATTTTAACAGTCGTTTAGTGTAATTTTATGTTTCTAATAATTGTACATGACACAGATACGTTTTTGTAGTTATAAAACGTACTTTAATGTCTCTCGTTGTAAGCTCACAGTAGAGTATCGCCAAGGTGTGGTGACTAATAATTGAGGAGCGTCGGAACGAAAACCGATATATCGAACTTACCATATTTTTCACAAATCAAAAAAAAGCTTGTAAGCTTTAATGTTACAAAAGTGGAAAATTATAGCATGTCAATTTGCAGTTAAAGTGACATCGATTGATGTGTGAAACTTGACGGAGGGTAGATACTTAATTTAGGGAGATACTTGGCGGACAAGTATGGATATATCGGTTTTTGACGCGATCATTTGGATATATCGGTTTTTGACGAAACCAAAATGGATATGTCGGTATTGAACTGAATTGAATTTGAACCGACCATTGTTGAATTGTGTAAAACTTAATAAGAATTATTGGTTTTTAATCCAACAACAAGAACATGTTGAATTTAAAAATGTATTTGTCGGGTTTGATTTGACCACAGTATTTTGATATTTTTTTTAAGATGGATGTAACTGTTTTTTAATTGATTTCTTTCCTGAAGGGTGTATAATTAAACATTTTGTAACAGAAAAAAAAAAATAATATCTTAATTAAGACATATCGGTTTTTGTTCCGACGCTCCTCAATTGTAATTGGAAATTAGACCATCGACATTAAAATGAATACTAAAATGGATAGAAAGTAATTGGCAATAAATAGTTCCTTATAAGACTATAATGAAATGAAATGGAAGTGGTCCATTCGCATCCAACGCATAACAGCAAATATACTGTGAGCAAACCCCGACACTTCGTATTAGCGAACTGTTTTAATCTGTCAAGTCTTGACTAATGAGATACTAACACTATAATAATATTTTGTTGTGACGTGGCTACCGGGAGTATCACGTGCACATACCGTGTAGTTACATAATTATTACTACTAACGAAGCACCGGTTTTTACGTTTCGATGATAGTCTTCTGGGCTGAGTTAAACCAATTTCGACACTTTGCCCCGCAGTGGGACCTTAAAACCTATTTATTCTAAAGAAAAAAAGAAAGGCCTCTTTTCTACAAAACCTCTCTTATAAGACAAATATTACAATAGTCTATATTTTGCAGGACGAAAGAGACAGAATAGAATCTTCGGGAGGCACAGTCATGTACTGGGGAACTTGGCGCGTTAACGGACAACTGGCTGTCTCCAGAGCTATTGGTAAGTAGAAATATTTTAAAATTAGGTTTAATGCGTATAACATCAGCAAATTCCGGCTCCTGAGCGTAAATAAGCATCGTGGCTAATTCCTGTACTTAATTAAAAACGTTCAAAATCTAGTTGCATAACTCATCTCAGCTGCAAGCAATGACAAAAACTTGTCAACAGGAAAGTGCCGTGTCAAATATATAAATATAATAGGAATAAATATAATAGGAATGCACTACGCATGTGTCTGGTGATTGCTGAAGTAGCACGACTCGTGCACAGACAGACGCTTTTTAATTAAAAAGTAAAATTCTGGTTCGCGTTCTTTTTAATTAAAAGCAGTCTATACAGGGTGAAATTGAAAACATGCGACAAATCGAAATGGGAGATTGTACTCATCATTATGAACAACTTTTACCATGGGACCAAACCTGAAATCGCGAAAAAAAAAATCAGCTGTTCCCTACATTTTGACGAGTTATGCGAACATAAATGTACGGAACAGCTTGTTCTTTGGTTCCGTCTATTAATTTTAGCTCTAATCAGGGCTGATGTTTCAATCGTCAAATAAGTTTGATATCAGGAATAAATATGACAGTTTGACAATTTTTGTATAGAAATTATGTCAGGTCGCCATTTTTATTCCTCTGATAAAAGTTATCTGGCGATAAAAATATCAGCCCTCAGTGAACTTATGTTTAAACTTGGGAATACCCCGGTAGGTAAGTTTAAACATAATTTTGCGACAAACATATACCGTTTAGCCACATATTGGATGATGATGATTTTTACAGTCTCCAAATGTTTACAGGATGTTCTACCCATGAATATGAACAACCTTCACTATGGGACCATCTCTGAAATCACAAAAAAAAAAATCTGCGGTTTAATACAAAAGTTCAATACCTACTTGACCAAAATGTATGAAACAGCTGATTTTTTTCGTGATCTCTACAGTTGGTTACATAGTGAAAGTTGTTCATATTCATGGGTAGAACACCCTGTAAAAAATTTTTGGCGGTAAAAAAAATCATGCAGTATATTATTCACTAGCGAGCAGGCGCTGATGTGGTCAAATGCAACACTTATCCAAAATTAAAAAGGTTACACTACTCTCAAGTTCCCGAAATCCCGCAATACACTCACACGTTAAACAAGCGAACAAAATGCGTATTTTTACGTTGTAATACGTTGTAAAAACTCCGCGTTACGTCCCGAACGACAGTTTCACGAGAGCGCGCCGCGTATTTAACTTTTATAGTCAACATAAACTTTTACTATGTTCGTATTGCCGTCCATGTTTTAATCGTCCTTTTAACAAGAACTCGAACGACCGTGATGTTCCTACCGTTGACGCAAATTACCTTCTGTACAATTACCGAGCTTGTTTAGTTGGCAGACTTTTCATTATTTTTTAATCGTGTGATTTTTCTCATGCGGCTCTGCGGTAAAGGAAGTTTATTTGCAAGAGATGTGTATCATTTCGCACTAGTTGTTAGGGACGATTTAGCGGAGTGGTTGTTAAATATCTAGGTATGTAGATATGAGATGGATTGCCCGTGGGAAATTTTGCTTGGCTGTTAACCTGTGTAAACGTAATATGAAGGACTTTAGCTTAACAGAAAGGGTAGTTGATGTGTGTTATTTAGAACAACAACAGAAACAACAACATAATCAGCCTATAAAGTTCCCACTCCTGGGACACAGACCTCCTCTCTGTGAGGGAGCGGCTCATAATCCACGAGGCGGGCCCAGTGAGGATTGGTCTGTTATTTGCAATGACTATTTTATTGTCAACTAGCTGACCCGACAGACGCTGTCCTGAAAACTTCAATAATTCCTACAAAAATTCGTATTAAATTAATTAATAAATAAAAATCCCAGGGAAAAAAGCACTTTCAGTTTTTCCGGAATTTTCCGGGCAGCTTTTCTTTCCTTAAAACCTTATTAGGACTGTAATGAGGAACATTAAAAAAAATCTGTCCAGCCGTTCTCGAGTGTTGCGCTTACCAACGAACAGCATTCCATTTTTATTTATACAACATGCCCCAGAATTAATCCATCTTTTACTATGGGACCACAACAGAAATCGCGAAAAAAAAAATCATTCCCTACATTTTGACGAATTATGCGAACTGATTTTTTTTGGCGAGATTTCAAGTTTGGTCCCATAGTAAAAGTTGTTCATAATGATGAGTACAATGACCCCTTATGAGGTTGTGCGTTATTTCAATTACAACTTGTATAGATAGGAGAAGAACAAGAGATCCAACCCATTTAGACTCAGAGATTTAGAGGGTAAAGCTATTCAGATTACTGCTGAACCTCTCCGAAGTTTCTTTATTCGGTTTCTACCTTCTAATATCCAATAGACCCTTGCTAAGGTCAAGGACTAAAAAGCAACTACCAAAAAATGTTGCCATCGCTAGGTATCGGCAAAGGAATGGATAATAGATTGACAATTTGTCCCTACCAAAGGAATAGATATAAATCGCTTCACATGATTAAGGCATGACATCTCTGAAAAATCCACTAAGTACAAGAATTCACAGTGATATTAATAGCAAATATCAAAAACATCAATACAAAAACAAACATGATAAACATTGAAAAGGGTTTCAGCTCCCTTGTAGGAGTAAAAGTGGAAAGTTAATAGGTCATTTTATTGTTATTGGCGGGCGGGTGCGAGCCATTTCTCACGCGGGATGCGAGCGGGGCGGCGGCGTGTGCAGATCATTAAACGGTTAATGTGCACCCCACAGATGGGACGAGCCTTTATTCGGTAAAACAACGCTAATGATGCTACCGATTGCTATGAATAGACGGGTTTGTGTAAATTTCTGGCGGTTCTGTTTTACAATGAAGTTGGTTTGTTAACACCTCGAAGGGTTGCCCGAGAGTCAATGTCGTGTCGTGCACCTATTGAATCTCAATTTCGAGGGTGATACGTTGCTAAGTATGATATTACACGTGTATTCCCGTTCACATTTCGCCGATGACTGTGTGAAGTCCTGTAATAGGGGACTAGTTTCCTCTTGCTGCTTATTTGCTTTTACAAGCAATATTGTTATAACTTAGTTTTTCTGTTTGTTTTTTTTTAGTGTAACTTAACCTGGGTCAGATAAAGAACAGTGCCCATTTTCGGCTCACGCGTGGACAGTTTGATAAAAAATGAAGTCATGTACCTAATCAATTCTATTTTAAAACAATATATTTTTTAACAATTGCTAAAAGTACTCCAGTAATCGTTATTATTTATTAGAATATGTAATGAATTGTTATTTGTTATTTTTATTTATTGTAAGATTACTTTTACGGATATTTTCGGCGATACTAGTAACGTGGCGGACTTTTCTTTAGTTTCTTATTTTATTTTAGTAGACATTTATCTAAGTATTACAAATAATATTAGTGTAATATTTAAATGTCCATTTCTGGGCCTAGCGATGTATGACAGATGGGCATTGCTCTTTATTTTCTTTCTATGCTTAGTAATCTGGCATGCGCTTTCGATTGTCTATGATTTCGGAAAGTACATTTAAAGTAAGTGTTTATTAGCAATTTTGACTAGTGTTAATCTATAGTTAGTAGTTACAGTAGTAGCGAAAAATAAATCAAATATAATGATAAGCTACGATGATTCATAGACCGTAATACAATTCTATTGTATTGTCATTCTGTCTGTCCATTGATGTAGGTCGAACAATATTTTAGGTAGTATTACTTGGACTATGACTAATTATGATGTCAAGTAAAATAAAATATAATCCTAAGTTAGTACCTACTATAGTGCTTGCAGTAAAATCATGATCCAACTGGTTTCTGAAAGCTTTGGCCTCAGGTGTTGACCCTGAATATACAGATAAATAAACGAGAACAATAAAAAGTAATCTAAACAAGCGCTGAAAGGAACAATACTTAATGAATTATGATTCATCAAAATAATATCAATGTCACGCATGTCATATTTGAATATAATTGTCAGGATACCATTCATGACGAGTGAGGAATACTTATTGAAAGTTGCGTTGGTCAACATTCTAAACAAGAAGTCGGACGTATAAAACATTTGAAGTCAACTAGAGGCTTGGCTCCGTTTTTGTTTTAAAAATGAGCCATTCCTAATTGAACAAAAGCTCTATTCGAAGTTTAAGTATCTAACTCTTGTGTCCATTAGTTGTCTAACTTTCTAACATTACTAATAAATTAATTTCATTTCTATTGTTTCTATAAATACTCGTTCTATAAATACGATAGTATAATATCATTTTTATAAAATAATAATTTTTTTTCTTATAAATAGCTGACTTAACTATTACTTTACAGATAATAATTTCACATTTAAAAACTATGCCCCTCATACTCCCACTTTTTCCGACTTAAGAGATTGGATTGATTTTTTAAGTCTGTTTGTGTTACCTTTTTACCTCAACCTTTCTTTATAACAATAGTATGAATGTCTGAGCGGTGTTGGCGCCGCGGTGTCGCCAGGCGGCACCCACCCTCGCGTGAGGCACTCCCTTCGGAACAACCCCAGACCCCACTGCACTGTACCGCAATATCGATCACCTTGGACACGCACTGTTTAGGGATGTACGGGAGTGCAAGGAGGTGCAGTGTCGAGTGTCGATGAAAAAAAAACTTTTACAAAAAAAAAAAAACCGACTTAAAAAAAAAAAACACAACAAAGTTAAAAATAACTTTTATTTCGAAAGTCGGTGTCGTTGGTCGTTGGTTAATTTTCGTTTTTTGACGCCGACTTCCGAACTTAAAGTAATTTTTAACTTTTTTGTGTTTTTTGTAAAAAACGTTTTTATTTCACTTTTTACTTGCACTTACCGCACACAAATTCAAATATCAGTGTCAGGAAGTTATTAAAACATCATCAATATAAACTAAGTGGAAAAAAATCGTATTATTGAAGCTAACTCAAAAACTTCCCAAGCAAAGTTAATCAGATTTATATGGGACTACCCCTGAAGTATTCCTTATCCATTAAAAACAATACATAGATATACAATTGTAGTCAAGCACATACATAGATATACAGGTGCCAAGCTTAGGTGCATTGAAGAATTGAAGACACCGACTAGAAGAATCATCAAGATTCGTATAGGAATGCCGGAGATGCAGTACATTTATGCATATAATTTCGTACATAAAAATAATTACCTAATGTATTATATATTCAAACCTTCCTGAAAGTATGTAGATCACGTTAATGTAAAGAAACATCAAAATTGGTTCATTAGTTTTTGAGAAACCATACGGGTCGAATACAGAACCTCCTTTTTGAAGTCTGTTACACAACATGTAACGTTAAATGCGCAAAACCTCAGACACCCCAACTGATTTTTAATTCAATTGACCTATTTCAGAGAGAAAATAAGTCATTCAAAAAATTGTAAATGTTTTATGTGCTTTTTTAATTTTACTGGCCATTCTGATCGTTTCTTGCGTCTGCGACGACGCTTTATCGAGGGAGGAGTCGTCACCGGGCCGCGGCGCCGCGCTGACATTGGCTTGCTTGACCTATTAATAAATAGACACGGCAACGTTTTTAATAAAGATTTTTTTTAAAATGTGACGTATATTAAAAAGTAGTTCAGTTAATTTATTATGTCCGTTATTCTGATCAAACTATTTTCAGGTTTTGCGCATTTAACGTTACACGTTGTATAAAACATTTTTTTTTTAATTCTCTGTGTACCTTCGTTATAAGCAAATAATAACTATTTTTTCTATTTCTAAGTATGTATTTTATTTGTAACTGGAGGTTAAGAGTTAAACTCATGTTTCGTGCCTGATAGTGCAATATTTCTGTCAGTTATAATATTTTATTATGCCAATTAGGAGCTGAATAATTGAATGATTAATAATTCTCGGTTTCAATTGGAAAATTATGTAGTGATTGTCAATAACTTTTAAGACCATTTCAAAGCGGGTATTTTGTAATCTTTATTGCTAGAAACTTATAATATGTCTATTAACTGTATTTATAGAAACTATCGACAAATATCGATATTCCCATCCCTTTCAAGGACACTAAAGGGCGACGACGGCATAGTAACATAATAATGTTGACAATTTCTTCACAGCTCTGGCCCTAGCTCCTTATCCCCACGTATCAGGATGAAACTCATCGATTTCGCGTTCCATGGGAGATGAAGCCCCGAAACGTTTACCCCCTTCTCACCGAGAAGCTATCCTCAGATTTTCACGCAAGATTGGTCTGGTGCGGATTGACTTGTATCGGATGCTCATATTGCCGCCACATTGTCGGTATCATGTGTATGTTATCAAATACCTTCTATGGTTGTAGGTAGATAATTACGGTAATTTTGTGTTATTTTTAACACATTTGATTATAATTACATACATATGTAAACTCACGCCTTCTTCCCATGGGGTAGGCAGAAACTACAGAACGGCATCTACTACGATCCTTATTCTTTTGTGTCGTTTACGTTCGTACATCAGCCGTGCGATTCTGTAACCGTCTCACCGTGAAAACTTGGGTGAAGTGAGCGTGGAGTGAGTCGTCCATAGTGTCAATCCCTAGCATTCACTCTAAGCTCACTTCACCTTAGTTATCACGCTGAGATTTTACCAGAATCGACCGGCTGAAGGCCAATTCTCGTAATTTAAAACGTTCAAAATCTAGTCGCTGTGTCATCTCGACGACAAACAAATGTCAAAAACTTGCCGAAATGTAGGGTAATTAGAGGTATTTTTGAGAGATTAAGACTGAGATTAGACTGTGAACGTTCTTAGAATGACGAGAATTGCCCCTCTGGTCATACACGCCTGCCGGTTGCGAGTACCACGCACCTGACCTTTCTGAAGAACATCACCAATAAGGTCACAATGATGTCCAATATTAATAATCAACTCGGAGGCGGCGGTGATGTTCGCCACACGCCACGTCAGTTGTTTCCACGGGGCGAAAAGCGAACGGCGGAATGTCGCTTAGTTACGCTGGTTATGGCACAACAGGCTAGTTGAATATTCATTTGTTTACCAAACGCAGCCCTTAACTCTTTCAGGGGCACTTTCATATAAGTTACAATATACGTGTTTTTATGTTTTTTCTAGTTATATTTAGGCTAAACAACACTGAAAACATGGTTGAAAAAAAAATCTGCGCGCTGATTAGCTACTCTAACCACCTAATTATGAGTGTGATGTTAAAACGCAAAATTAAATAAATTATTTATCAAATGAATACATGCAAAATATTTCTAGATACGTCTAATAAAATAATCAAATTCATATGTATGTTTGTATGTATTGTTTTTTCTATGGGCCTTAGTTGCCTGAAATAAAGGAATAAATAAATAAATAAAAATAATAGACTTGCCTTATTTTTCAAAGTTTTTTCCGAGTACATTACAAAAACACGGTCAACGAATGTTTTTCAAACCAAAAACACACATAAACGATTATGGGCGTCATTACTGCCTAAACTAAATCAAGCGTAAGATGTATTTCTATGTTAGTTCAAGAAATACCTAAGTGCTAGATGACATGAAATTTAAAGAAAAAAAAATCCGAAATATGTGGTTAGCGTAGCTAACCACTGACCCTGATTTTACTTGTAACTATGGCAACGTCCCATTTTGATGTCGATATTATGTCCTCCAGGTCATGGTCTACTCAAATTTTATCCAAATCCGTTCAGCCGTTTTAGCGGGAAAGCGTAACAAACAAACAAACAAACTTACTTTCGCATTTATAATTTTATATTTATTATTTATAATATTAGATATATAGTAAGCATGACACTCGGCAATACTGTAGCTTCCCATTAGTTGAAGAATTTTCGGAATCGGATCATGAGGTCCGAAGTTTGCCCCCTAAAAACACAAATGTTACCTCTTTATAATATTAGTATATAGTATAGATAGTGTTTATTACCATTTTAGTTACCATTGTCTTGTCAAGTAGTGTCGTTACACTTTGATTGTACAGAGAGGTTGTTTACTATGCAAGTATACATTTAAGTTGTTAGTGAAACCATTACTGCGGTGCACGAAGGCGATAAGCTAATAGCAAGGTGTAACCTGTTGTTTCTAAAACCACTGACTTGGTTGCATGTGGCTTTAACCTTAAATTAGCACATTTTTAATACCTACATGTATTGAAGAGCATTTAAATGTATAGGAAAGTATAATTAAGTATTAAGTACATACTTAACGAGTCTTCACCCCCGAAAATCGTACAGCAAAATTTGGAACACGTCGGCGTTTACAGCCTTCAAGAGTTTAATGCCAGTATTTTTTTTCCCGTTAACCTGTATTGTCCCACTGCTGAACAAAGGCCTCCCCCACATTCTTCCAAATTTCTTTGAGCTGTGCCTTCTTCGTTCAATCGGTTAAGAACGAGTTCAAATTTATTTGATTACTAGCTGTGAATACCCGCTTCGCTGGGTCATTTTTAATTGTATAGTTATTTGTTAATGTTAATAATCTATTACTACTTACTTCATATTTTTTTCATATCTACTAAACATTTTTATTAATGATAAAAGTAGTCTAAGTTACTCCTTATTACATCAGCTACCTGCCAATAAAAGTCCCGTTAAAATCGGTTCAGCCATTTCAGAGATTAGCCGGAACAAACAGACAGACAGACAGACAAAAAATGTTATTTTGGTGTATGTACCGTATATATATTCATATTCATGTAGTAAAAAACGGTTATTTCAATATTACAACCAGACACTCCAATTTTATTTATATGTATAGATTATTTATTTTTAGCCCATGTTGTCCCATTTCAGGGCAAAGGCCTCCCTTCCTCCTTTCCATTCCTCTCTGTCATGTCTAATTCTGTCTGTAGGCGTCAAGCTGATCCCACCATCTTCTCTTGGGTCTGCCTCGATGTCGCCGGACATTTTCAAAAGTCAAAGTAAAAAATCAAAACATTTATTGCGTACTAAGTGTACAATGTTGGTGTTATGTTATGTTAGTACTTATGACTTAGCAGCCTTTTACAAGAATTGCAATTATCATTCGCTTGCACTTACCAACCAAAATTAGCATGCATTAAACATTATTATTTCTTAATTATTTTCTTATACAACGTGTAACATTAAATGCGCAAAACCTGAAAATAGGTTGATCAGAATAACGAGCAGAATTAATTGAACCACTTTTTAATATAGGTTACATTTTTAAAAAAATCTTCACTAAAAACGTTGCCGTGTCTATTTATTAATAGGTCAAGCAAGCCAATGTCAGCGCGGCGCAGCGGCCCGGTGACGACTCCTCCCTCGATAAAGCGTCGTCGCAGACGCAAGAAACGATCAGAATGGCCAGTAAAACTAAAACAGCACATAAAACCTTTACAATTTTTTTAATGACTTATGTTTCTCTGTGAAATAGGTCAATTGAATTAAAAATCAGTTGGGATGTGTGAGGTTTTGCGCATTTAACGTTACACGTTGTATATTAGTACAATTAAATTGAGAAATTATAGTTATGATCTGGGACCCACATGGTGGTAGATTTGAGATTTGCGGCAAACGTGTCCAGCTCAGTCCCACTTCCTGAAGTTACTTAGAGTTTAAACACACTAATATTCCTATTTAACTCTTAGCTTTATAAACCTCATTTCCTTTCAAATAAATTCCTTCACATAATAAACAAAGCAATCTTTTTGTCCAGGTGACGCACAATATAAACCGTACGTGACGGCGCGGCCTGAGATCGCGACAGTGGAGTTGGATGGCGACGAAGATTTCGTGGTGGTGGCCTGCGATGGCCTGTGGGACTTTGTCAGTGAAGACGAAGTGGCGCTGGCGGTGTACAGGCAACTGGCTGCTGATCCTGGTAAGTGGTAGTGAATTGGTCATAACGGATTTTTTTTTTTGCAATTTCGGACAGCAAAGACGCTCGAAAAGTCGAATGTGAGGTGCAATGTCGTTTATGTGGTGTAACGTCACAGTTAATTACCGTATTTGGAACATAAACAAAGAATATAATGTCTTAGTTTGTGCAATATGCCCGACTAACGACACCATTTATTTACATGGTTGCACAGATTTTATCTTTACTCCAATTTTACGTTTGCTAACGCCAGGTGCGATTTGGCAAGCGTTGTCTGAATGCATTTACGTGTGCAATATTAATTACAGCTGAAACAGGTCCGTTTACGTTTATGCGGTGTTTGTTATCTATCAATCGCGCCACCGACCTTGAGCCTCATGCTTACACAATGACGTGAGTCACTACGACTCACTAGACAGGATAAAATGACAATTAGCCGTCAAAACAAGCAACCTGCAAGGTTTTCAAGTGAATTATAAATACTTATTCGGAGACACCGATTCGCTTCAGCTATTTACAGAATAGACGCATGACAATAACTCATTGAAAAACGCCTAATGTGTTGTATTGATGTTCAAATTTTGTCGCATAATGACAACAGATCAGGTAACAAATGGCTTGGCTGTCGGCATCAGTTGGCACGGATCAAGTGTGATTATGTTGTCACAAAGGGTCACATGGTTATGACGCGTGCGCTCGTGAACCGAGTGCCCTCGTTGGAACATTCAGCTGAGATCTTTGACACATATTATTCCCCCCGTATTTCTCGGTCCTCGGTTCTGTGCTCAGTGCTCGGGGAGGGTCTAAGTATTATGGTTAGAACAATAACTTTGGCGCCCTCAAATCTCTGTGAAGTGTCTTTAATGCGACGCTCACGGCGATAAGAGCTTTCTCGTTGTTCAAAAGAATTTTCCTTTGTTTTGTGAATATGAGTTTGTATTGTGCCACTGTTGAACAAAATAGGGTTTGTGTGAGATTTATTTTTAATAATTGTAACGGAAGGGAAAAGGTGTGTTTTCAGCTCAAATTGTCGATTGGATTCCTCACTCTTTGAGGCTTTAAATTATACTTACAGGTGCTGTTTGTATTTTTATTACTCTGCTATACAGGGATACACTTTTATCAGGGTTGCTTAAAAACGTCTCTCCATTAACGTAGACATCATAGAGATCGTTTGAATTTTTTATAGACAAAGCTCTCGCAATTTACTTACGTGAACGAAAATTAACAGTATTGTAAGCTGAATGTAGCTGTCAGCTTTGTGGAAAAATAGGGCGCAGTAATGCTCCAAAATGTAACAATCCGACCTGTCGACGAATTATGTTATCATCACATTTAATGTCGGAGGGATCTCTCCAACCCTCCAACTGTCAGGCTTCTATTGGCTTTGTACTCAACTAATATCTTAATTAATCCAATAATCTAGTTAACAGGATATTTCATTTAACAATATATTTATTTTAGATGTTAAATCCTTTTAGAATCGTTTTGGGAGAATGAGGTAACAGCTTTGAGAACAACCATACTTCACTGTCAAAAAAGGAGACTTGAGAAAGTCCCCGAGAAATGTGTCGTTGGTTACTTTTGTAAATTTAATGCTTAAAAGCTTACAGTTTATTGTTTTAAAACGTTTCTTTTTCCTTTTTCGTTGTTAAATTATGAAGATTAATGTTTAGAGTCATTACGGAGCAAACACCTGTTGAGCCGGTACTTAGGCACTCACAGGTTTCTTTGTTTGAATAGATCTTGCGAAAAAACCGGTCGAACAATAAGAATGTATTTTATGTTCCGTAACGAGATTGCTGCGGACCTGCGGTGCCTAGATTTCAGCCGGGCTGTGGTCAAGCCGCGCCGCCACAGCCCCACAATATTGTGTCGTAATTGCGCCGGAAGTGGGGAAGTGGAGAAATTGGATACTTTGTTTTGCCCCCCGTTGCAGCCCTGCCTGCCGCGGCCCCGCACTCCCCCACACCGATACGAAGCCTTTCTAATGATTACTTTTCTAAATGCATGTAAATACAGCAGTTACCAATTGCTTTAAAATTATAAGAGAACATAAAATCGAACAGGAAATAATAGTTCACGATGATATGCAATCTATTCTCGTTGTACTTAATTAACTTTCCAGTGCAGAAATCGATGATCTCATTCCTGCAAATTCTAGTTCGCTGGCATACCTACCATTGATTTTTACGCTTGTATCAAATGCGATCGTGTCCTTACAGTTTTACGCTTCGATGGACAGCAGACCCGTCTCATTGGATTAAGCGATTTAAATGTTTAAACTGTCGCGAGCGGCGTATTCAAATGGAGGAGGCCACTCGTCACTAATACACCCCGGGGCTTAGGATTTAGACCCTCGGTGTTATGGTCATTTTAATATAGCTCTTATTACGAAACATCAAGGCTTACATTTGACCCTTATGTCCATTGAAGTAGGCTTTTTGTGTCATTGGTCAGATGTAAGTCCTCTCATAACACTTTCTCCGCTTGCAATACTATTCGCATGGAAACATAATAGTCGCCTGTCATGTAAGAGAATTTATGTTGACATTAGCTATTAGCCAGGTGGTATGAAGTTATGAGCTTATCATATGACGCTTATGTGTTGTCAAATTGTTGTTTGAATAGCTGTGTTGACATTGCATCTTAAATTGGGTGCATATCGTGTGTGGTTGTGTTGACGGCCCGCGGTCCGGTCGTCGCGATGCCTGCTCGATAACATTGTGTGTAGATAGAGCGATAAACGATTGATACGCTGGGTGGACAAGCATGCACCAGTGCGCTCCTACCTTTAGTTGTTCTGTAAACTAATTGAATAACTTAGAAAATAGTTGAAATGTTATCACGTTTTGTGTTACTAATGGATTCAATTAGTCTGGCAGTGAACACTATTCCTGTTGCATAATTTAGTGCACTATGTAAAGTCAGGTTACTTATCAACCATCTTTAATCTTCTCTTTGTTGCTACGGGCAAAATATAAGCAAGACAAGAACACTTTACTTTATATTAGCTGTCTCATTATTTACTTTCTTTCGTTCTCAACCTCGTCCGCGACGACTCCAAGAATGTTGAAAATTTGTTGAATGTCTAAACTAAACAAAGTTATTTGTTCTTGTAAATCACGAATGCGTGGACGCAGTGTTTTGTGTATTAGTTGGCAGCCCGGTCCAACACGCGGTGACCTTGACACTGTTGGACAAATCTTCGTTATCTGCCAACTTTCATTCATTATCTTGTTGGGAATATGATACGAGTTGGATGTCTCGTTTTAATATGACAGTGTGTATGGTTGCAGTGTTATAGTGCTGCACTGAAAGTTAGTATCGGGTTTGTCTGGTAACGACTTATGTCTAGTTTTGGTAATGATTTACACCCTGCTCTGCTTTATAAATAAAAGTCGCTTTTCGTGTCTGTCTGTGTGACCACGGATTTTGGTGCGGTTGTCACCATCGTTTGGAGAATTTATACCCGAAGACTTATGTTTGTTAAGTACCTGAAGGCCAATTCCAGCCGGTCGATTCTGTAAAAATCTCACCGTGAAATCATAAGTGAAGTGAGCTTGAAGTGAGCAGTGTCAATAGTGTTAATCCCTAATGACAGCTCACTTCCCGCTCACTTCACCTAAGTTTTCACGGTGAGATTTTTACAGAATAGCACTGCTGTAGTTAAAAACGTTCAAAATCTAGTCGCAATCTCATCTCGGCGACAATCAATGTCAAAAAATTGACAAATGTAGGGTAATTAGAGGTATTTTTGACAGATTGAAACTGAGTTCAGACTGTGAACGTTCTTAAAATTACGAGAATTGCCCCTCTGGTACTTGTTGACAGGCCTACGCTGTCCTCCCATATCTGTTTACACTTGTAATTTGAAAACATTGTAAATATTAATTTATTTTTAAAAGAGTAAGCGTAGAGTTTCTTGCTGGCTCTTCTTCGTAGGAAACGGCCAATTGGAATCGTGCACCTAACTCCTGACATTTCATAAGTGCCCATGTAGGTTTATGTGAAATAAAATATTTTGGTTTTGTATAATGCATTAATATTAAACATGCAAATAATAAAGAAATCCCGATTTTAGGTTAAAAATCTGTTTTAGCATCATCAGAAAAAGACATAATCAGCTGCTAATCATCCCACGCGGATGCGAATCGTAATTTTATAGTAGCAGATTGAGGGAAGGGGTGAAATCGTCCTTTTGTAAATATGCCCGAGGCAATCTGTCACTCAGCTGATCGTATCAGCATTCAAACTGGACCCTATCTCACCGCCAAATAAGGTTTAAATTGGTGCTTAGCCACTAACAATAATCTGTTTTACCCTTCGAAGAGCAAAGTGTGATTTAATTTACGCCTATAAAAACCTAAAGCAAAATACGAAATGCTTTTAGATTCGGCAACGTGTCGAAAGTAGAAGGTGAACACCTCTCTCCCATTATCAATTATCTCCACTCTACCAAACGATAAAGTTCCTCCCGTTCTACCACATTACCTACCGTTTTACGGTTCAAGTCGTTGATGTGTCATTCACACGTACTTACTAACATATTATATTGTAAGAGACGTATGTATCGTTAAGGTTATTACAGGAACTGCCGGCCTAAATACACTTAATAAACATAATTGTGCTCTTAGACAATTACTGTAGCTCTCTAACATACTAGCGGATAAAATTGTTCGGAATTACCAAAAGAAAATGCTAAATAAACGTAGCGTTTAAAAGAGAATGTGTATTGATTAATGAGAGTGAGCCCTAGTTGCTAAACAAGCCGTGGACTATTTCGAGCTCATTAGCATGTACGCTAGAGATTGTACTTTGTTGACAAGAACGGCCCTTTTCTACAACACGTAACGTTAAATGCGCAAAACCTCAGACACCCGAACTGATTTTTAATTCAATTGACCTATTTCAGAGAGCAAATAAGTCATTAAAAAAATCGTAAAGGTTTTATGTGCTGTTTTAGTTTTACTGGCCATTCTGATCGTTTCTTGCGTCTGCGACGACGCTTTATCGAGGGAGGAGTCGTCACCGGGCCACTGCGCCGCGCTGACATTGGCTTGCTTGATCTATTAATAAATAGACACGGCAACGTTTTTAATGAAGATTTTTTTTTAAATTGTGTCCTATATTAAAAAGTGGTACAATTAATTCTGCCCGTTATTCTGATCAAACTATTTTTAGGTTTTGCGCATTTAACGTTACACGTTGTATATCCTCGGTAGAATAACGAAAATTCTGGATAAGCATAATCAGCCTATAATGTTCCCACTGCTGGGACACAGGCCTCCTCTCGGTGGGAAAGAAGGTGCCGTAATCCACCACGCTGGCCCGGTGCGGGCTGGTAGATGTCACATATCTTCGAATTTTTGGTTCTAGGAAATGCCGGTTTCCTCACGATGTTTTCACTTCACCATGTTGAGAGTAGGGGTGATGAAAAATTAATTCGAACCTACGACCTAACAACACGTAATTCGCGGCCGATACCACTAGGCCATCACGGCTCCTCGAAAATTCTGAATTCAATAGAATTTAGTATTTTCTGAAAACCTTTTGCTTGAAAAAGCTTTCCACTGTGAATTAAGATCAAGCTCTGCTATATTATCCACTATGGATTCTATACCAATTGCGATGTTAAAGTAATAATAGTCTTTGAATCACAATAATCAAAATTGTATTAATGTTATATTATGTAACTATGAAATTAGAAGAAAGCCCTTCGTTTAATTACTTAATTAAACGTTCATATTCATTATACTTTCTTAGTGCCAGTCGAAAGTGTATATGAATTGTACGTTTGTTCCCTACGAAAGTATAGTGGGTAGTTTCGCTCCACATGACATGTCGGCCGATTGGATGCGTTGCGCGAGCGAGGTGCGCAGGCGACGCTCGATGATTTGCATTGTAAACACGACGGACGGTGACCGGCGCATGCCTCGCTTCACTAATGGCTTGCTCATCATCACACCTATCTATCGATTATTTTTAGTATTCGAATCTAATAATAGATAATAAAAACACTGGATAAACTCAGTCTGGCACCGGCATTTCGTAGAAAGTAGTTTGGACAGGCGTAGATCTAGAAGGCATATTATGTATTAAGCAATATATTTGTAGAAAGCAATGACTTATGAATTATTTTACACTATCATCAGCTTCGTTATTGTTGAAACAGTTGTCTGTAAAAAAGGCTTGTGAAATCATACTTTGAAGATAAGCTTCAGTGCAAGCCTTAGTTTATGCATTAGTATTTTAAGGCTTGACCTTCAAAGTATTATTTCATAAGACTTTCTGACTGACGTTTTAAGCAAAACCGAAATTCAAGTGGATAAAAAAAAAATCATTTATGATTTCATGGTTTTGAACTCCCAAAATAGATGTAAGCTGACGCAATTCATCACCATATTAAAACAAAATTTTAATAATTCAGTGCACTTGCCACAATATTGTCGAAGGGATCCTTTATCTGTAATGATTATGTATTTCGCAGTCGAGTGGTCTCGCTATACGAGGGGTGAGTCCGCAATAAAAGTGCAGAGTTTGTTCACGAGGAGGGCTCGCTAGTCGCTCATTACACCCGCCCGTCTCTTTGACATCCGCACTTTTATTGTGCAACCCCTAGTCCTCACCGCGCCGCGGTACTACACAGATACACTGTACTTGCGATCTTAGAATTACAAATATATTTAGAATACACCAAGAGACTCTTGATAAAGTTTTAACAATATGCTTTTGTATCCATTACACAAAGCGCGGAAAGTTGGAGCGTTTTGATAGTTTCTCTATTTGTATGTTTATGTATTCAAATGACAACAATATAAAACTTTGTCAGTACAAATCCGATGATCATAAATATTTTTCCTTCATGTAGTTATTTTTGTTTGCTATAGGTATTCCTGTTAGAATTTCCATTACAAATGCTTTATTCTCTTTTTCGATCCCGTTGTATAATGTTGCTGACCTATTAATCCGTCAGCAGTTAAAAATAGCATAGCTCCAGTTAAAATTAAAACATTAATTCCTTGTGAAAGGAGGCGAGGACTGACTTCCTCAATTTGTCTCTTTTTGTCATTACAACCGGTCCCCTTCCGAGGGCTGATAAAGAACACCGTAATCCTTTCAATCGAATAACGGGGGATTACAGTGGCGCAATTTATGCGGGCTATGTGAATCCGCCAGTTTAAGTCATATTCAGAATTCAAATAAAAGTGTACAATCATCACGATCACATGTACGTGGTCGGCGATGACGCGTTGTATAGAAACATTGCACATTTTAATTCTACTTCGTCGTAAATTGTCTGTTGGGTCGCGGCCAAATGTTCAGCGTCTCATTCCGGAGTTCCGGGCCACGTGGGTGGCATAGTCGCTCGCTGTTTCATATCACTAACGATATCAGTGACAACAAGATTGCACATTGTGATAGGCGTTTGTGATCATATGTTACAACCACTTTATGCGCGACATGTCAGCCGTTGACCTTACCAACGTTGTGTCAACATTTATACATGTGGAGTTTGTTTTGAGAACGATTTATAAATAGTACAGCTATTTCAGTGGTTTTTAGTTTCCATTTACCTATAATTTGTCTGCGAATTTCTTAATTATTGCCAGTTCTTTAGCCGTTTGTTTCACACGCTCATGAATTATTCCGAGGTGTACCGGCATTGTCAGAAACAGATTCTGGCATGAAAACAGAGATTGTGGTGTGGTATACATTTGCTGGAGGACAAGAGGACAACAAATCCCTCCATAAATTATGTAATGGAATTGCGGATCAGATACGGGCCGGGCTACGACCTGTCTACTCCGGTTATACGATCGTTTTATCCAACCGAGTCCCTTCGGGCTTGCCTGCACCGCTGTCAGGTGGCTTGACCCTAATGCCATGTGTTCTCCTTTCATATCCTGTATTTATTGTTGAATTTTCATTATCACAGCCTTGTAGAACCATCATCAGTTATTACTATGAAAGTTATCGAGTGATTTAGTAATGACGACTACGTTAATGTTTTACCATCTGAAGCTAGTATCAGACGGTAAAACATTAGACAAGTATTCTACAATATTACATAATTATGGAAACCACTATATCGTAGGAGCTTATACTATATCTTATGGTGTCTAACGACGACTACCTATTTATTATCTGCAGTATACATGCAGCTCTGTGAAGTGTTGATTAGCACTCGGCTGATGCTTTAAGTAGAGGTACGTTAGTAATGTAAACACTGATTTGTATAGAGGTTAACGACATGTAATGTGTTGAAACGTAATGTAAGCTTGGTTTACATGTTGCAAGGGAGAAAGTGGGTGTGGTTACAGAGTCGTCAGTGCAGCCCGGCTTACCAGCCTCCGCCGTAGTATCACGAGGTTTCTTCTCCGCCAATTAGTCCTGCTATCGTTGTGGTCGGCATGTAAGTCTGTCACGAAGAGCGAAACTATCTAATTGAGTTCACACATGAACAATGCTGCAGAATGCATCGCGCCCACTCCCAACATAGCTCGGCTGCATTCGTTCACTTACGTCATTTTACTGTGCTTAATTATTTTCAATTAATTTATGTGCTGGTAGTAATGACGTAAATTGAGTAACGGAAAAAGATAAATATTTGAACTCAATGTGTCTTAATAAAACATCTAATACACGAGTTTTAATTAACTCTTATTGGTAAAACAAATCATTTTGCGTTAAAATTCAACTAGGTTTCACTGAGAGTCCTTTCTTGATCTCTATACTATGTTATGCGGAATAAAGACGTAATGAGATTAAACTGCAGTAAACAGATAGAGGCCAGAAACAAATTTTTATTGCCCCACATGTGTTCAATTTGCATGTTGATTAAGGAACTAAAATAAGTTTTATTTTCTCAGCTAAATCTGTCAAGCAGAACACACTACATGCCTCCCGTGGCTACACGTCAAAAGTAAACACAAAAATGATTATACACTGCAAGTCATGCGCCCTATATTGTCGCTCCATTCACAGGATAATCTGCTATAAATTAAAATCTGCCGTCATATATGGTGGGCTTTTTCATTTTCGAAAACGCAAAGCAGGTTTTTTGTCGAATAAAAATTTGCATGGAATGGTACTAGTTTGCTAAACAGTCTGTGTTTGTCGAGCTCTGTTCGGTTTGATACATGTTTGCTCTTCGCCATTGTGCTGCCATACCAGTGCCCAGACGGTGTAATCTGACAACTGATCCACTGGTGAAAGCCATTTGCGGTTTGTTGAATTTCGAACGGAATCCTCCTGAATTTCACAGGATGGATGAATTTCTCTGGAAAATACGGTCAGTGTGGTCATGCTGAGAAATTTTCACTTGTGTATGGAACGTTTAATTTCTACTTGAATTCCTTTTTCGGCTAGCTTTAACATGTGTGCGCTTGCCACCACGATACGGTTCGTGCGACGCACTTCCACAATAGACTGTTGTTTTTGTGAACGCCAGTTGAATGACCGAACATTTTTTTACGATCGGCCTCCAAATTATTACAGATGTAAAAGTCATCGTTCAGGAGACTGAAGGCCTATGGAACTTACCTATAGTAATAGTCAAAACTAACTTATCGAATGCTGTCGATGTTCGTTAATACTTACACTTATTAATAAATAACACACGCATGAGTAATGTCCCATAATTGGCGACAGAGGCTATCGCCACTAAATAAAGACGCCGTGACATCCGCCCAACTAACTGTACAGAAATGTTATCATATAGAGAAGTACTATTGATTGAATAGCTTTCAGTCCAAATTGATATTTTACTTCATATTAATTGACAATAACTCATTGATTTGGAAGCATCAAGTTTCCTGGGATGGCTGTGCGCAGTGCATTCAAAGGTCTGGAACAAACTAAGTTGCGCTTCGACTCTATTGATGGATTGTGCAAAATATTGTTTGATTGATGCAAGCATGACTCATGTATACTTTATAATAGCTTCAACTAGACATTTATGAGGCGTGGAGCCGACTGCGCCGCGAGCATCGCCGCCTCATTCGGAATTCAGCACGACCCGATGTGGACCAAACTTCACCTTATCCGGCCAACTTGTAATGTCTCCATTGTTTACCAGATTGGTTAATCCACGAATACTTAATATCCACCATCGTTCGTTCAATAACCGACTGTAAAATGGACATGGATCGTATTTCACATGCTCCAAGACTTTCATTGATCTGAAATCCAAGTCCTACTTACGTCTAATCATCCATATCAAAACGAAATTTAATGCTTGCGCAACAAACTGCTTACATTAATATTTTTGGATTTGGCGAAAGCCAGGCTTTAGAAAGGCTAATTGTTCCATGAGAATAGACTGCGAGGTAATTTAATGCAAGTTATACACGGCACTTGTTCATTCGTAACTGTTTTGCAGTTAGATGTTAATCAAGATTGGATTTCGCATGTCGAGCTACGGATGCAGGAAAAGTCTGAATTGATTTCGAATTCATCACTTTCTGCCGCGATGACAAATGATATCGGTTATGCACCAACTGTTTTGTTAAAAGTCTTCCCTGAAGAATAGTTTAGCGCACCTTAAGTATCTGTAGAGCGGTCAAAATATACAACGTGTAACGGAAAGGGGGTATCAACCCTGAAGGAGGTGAATGTGCTCATGAAACTCAACAACTTTCCCCAAAGAACATAGGTCGAAATATGAAAAAAAAATTTGGCCCTCCCTTACAAAACTGACTACCAGCTGATTGATTTACTATGGGAGGGCCAAATTTTTTTTCATATTTCGACCTATGTTCTTTGGGGAAAGTTGTTGAGTTTCATGAGCACATTCACCTCCTTCAGGGTTGATACCCCCTTTCCGTTACACGTTGTATATGTTAGGACTTTGGGTTCAGAAAACATACTATAATTACTTGGATTGAATGTACTCATTCGAATTTTGTCTATATTGTTGGTTAGCTTAGAGTTTTTGCTGAAAGCACCAGGAAAATAGAATTCCTGTTCGCTGCAATTGCTTATATTTTTAAAATGTTGTGAGGATGACACGGATGAGTTTCTGTATTCATAACAACTGTTACAAAGTGAAATTGAACGAGTATTGCATTGGTACAATCAATCAACTCAGCCTGTCGCAATCCACTGCTGGACATAGGCCTCTCCCAGACCTCGGCACAACACCCTGTCCTCCGCCTTCCGCATCCAGTCTACCCCAGCTACCTTCTTTAGGTCGTCCGTCCATCTAGCTGGGGGGCGCTGCATTGGTACATTTGGTTCTAAATCGATCTGACGAAAGTGTTGGTAAGAAATTGTTTGTTTGTTTTGGATCTACATACGAGGGCGGGTCAATAAGTCCGTGACTTTTTGAATTTCTGACCTCTTTACTGAAAAAGCAACACTACTCCTGTCAACAGGCATCTGTCAGTTGACTCCTATAAAAATTTGAACTTGCTGCGTCAGTTAGTTTGTGTTTGACAGCTATCTTTATCAGACTACCCAGTAATTTGAGGAAAAAATGGAAAAAAGTGAATTTCGTGTGCTTATTAAGCATTATTTTTTTGCGAAAAAAAAACCATTACCGAGACCAAGGCTAAGCTTGATAAATATTATGGGGACTCTGCACCATCGATTTCAATGGTAAAAAAGTGGTTTACTGAATTTCGTTGTGGCCGTACAAGCACTGAAGATGCCGAACGTCCTGGACGCCCAGTTGAGGTCTCTACACCAGAAACAATCGAAAAAATTCACGATATGGTGTTGGCCGACCAAAGATTGAAAGTGCAAGAGATTGTGGAAGCCGTAGGGATCTCGCATGGCTCAGTGGTTTCAATTTTGAATGATCACTTGGGCATGAGAAAGCTTTCCGCAAGATGGGTGCCGCGTTTGCTCACAGTCGACCTCAAACGCAATCGTGTAACAACTTCACAGGAAGGTTTGGCGTTGTTTAATCGCAATATGGAGGAGTTTTTGCGCCGTTTTGTAACCGTGGACGAAACATGGATCCATCACAACACACCAGAGACCAAACAACAGTCAAAACAGTGGGTTTCTAAGGGAGAATCGGCGCCAAAGAAGGCCAAGGTGGGTTTGTCAGCCAATAAAGTTATGGCGACTGTTTTTTGGGATGCACGTGGGATAATCCACATTGACTACCTTCAAAAGGGAAGAACAATCAATGGGGAATATTATGCCAACTTATTGGACCGCTTCAATGACGATTTGAAAAAAACCGACCTCATTTGGCCAAGAAAAAAGTTCTTTTCCACCAAGACAATGCAAGGGTGCACACATGTGCAGTTGCCATGGCAAAAATCCATGAATTGGGCTATGAATTGCTCCCTCATCCGCCCTATTCTCCAGATTTGGCTCCGAGTGTCTACTTCTTGTTCCCAAACCTGAAGAAATGGCTTGGTGGAAAAAGATTTGACTCCAATGATGAAGTCATCTCGCAAACAAAGGCCTATTTTGAGGACCTCGACAAATCATATTTTTTGGAAGGGATAAAAAAATTGGAGAAGCGTTGGACAAAGTGTATAGAGCTCAAGGGAGACTACGCACAGACGGGTATTAGACCCTAAAACGTGGCCAAAAACCAGTTTTAAAAAGGTCCCGCTTCCTAGAAATTACCCTTACCTGCCGATACACAAGGGATTAAGGAACAATGGGCGGCCATATTTTTTACCTGATTTTTGTCAGAACACACTTAGTTAGACGTGTTTCGACTGCGCTGTTGGTTGCACGTTTATTTTTGTAGTGAGTGTTTGCAAAGTTTCTAGTTTTCAATAATTTATAAAATTGATGAATGCAGTTTCCACCGAAGATTTTCAACATGAATATTGCAGAACCAGGTATGTATTATTCAAATAAATTGCTATTTCTAGAATAATTGGTTTTTATCTAGAGTTGTGGTGTTTTTTTAAAACTGCATTATTTTTCATTAATCATTTTCTCAATCAAATTTATAAAAGAGTAAAAGTAAGATAATCAGGCGTTATCGGATAATATCTAGTTTGTTATTTGGTAGGACAGATATTTGTGATATATTATATAGAAAGAAAAATTGCCACTTTTTGCCCCTTATATGGATTTCTCTTATTTTTATGTTTTAAGATCTCCATAAAACAAACTTTGTTTTGCGGCTGTGATTATATTTTTGGATTTCAATTGTTCTAGGAACGTCAGGGGCTCGAGTGTTGACGCGAATGGATATTTTCAACATGATCCATAGTTCGTCTGATGGATTTACAACTAAAAAACTTGATGAAGTTGAAGAAGAGTTAATAAATGACTCTTCTTTTAATGTCGAAAAAAAAGAAGCTTTTCGTCGTAAATTTGCGACATTCAAGCATGATTTTAAGTCAAGATGGCAAGCGGCAAACAGGACTAAACAGAATTTTTTAAAAAAGAACGAACAATGGCTTCAAGGCACTCTTGAAATACCTCGGAAAAGACTCTCTAGCGGTAATACAGGGCGCCCAGAAAAAAAATTTGACGATTTGTCTGAACGAAGCAAACGCAGAAAAACTGAAAATCTTCGTGAAAGCCACGAAGCCCGAGAGCTATTATATGCAGGTCAAATGGTACTTCGAGAGCGTGGAGATACTAAGGGAGCAAATGTTGTTAAGGAAATTACAGAATCATCGACACATGGCCGTGGACATGAGAACCGCATCGCCTTGCACAAAAGTGACACGTCATCATTACCAGCAACACAAATAACACCAACTGCAGCGTTATCCATGTTCGTTGAAGCTAATTTAACAAGGAGACAGTACGATATAGTGCGTGAAACAAATAAAAAGTTCTATCCTTGCTATACCATCCTCCAAAAAGAAAAAAAGCAATGCTATCCAGATCCTGAAAGCATTACTATATCTGAGACCTGTGCTGAAATAAAACTGCAAGCATTACTGGACCACACAGCTAAGCGATTGTTACTGTATTTAGAGGAAGTTATTTCTACTTTATCAGTAGAGGAGTTGTCAACACTTGAACTTATATATAAGTGGGGATGTGATGGATCACAACAAGCTGAATATAATCAAAAGTTCGAAAACTCAAGCAGTACAGATGCTAATATATTCCAGTCAAGTTTGGTCCCTGTTCAATTGGTTTGCAAACGCAACAATGACCTTAGTTCTGATAAGACAAATGCAAATGTCATTTGGCGCAACAACTCTCCATCTTCACACAGATTTTGCAGGCCCATGAGGATAAGATTTATCAAAGAAACTCCCGAAATAACGAAAGAAGAAATTAAGCATTTTGAAGACCAAATTGAAGATTTGCATATTACCAAATTAACAAGTGCTGGACTCGAAGTTTCTGTCAAACACACCTTATTATTCACAATGATTGATGGTAAGGTGTGTAATGCTGCCACAAATACTAAATCTACAATGAGGTGTTATATCTGCAAGTTAACTTCAACAGATTTTAACAATCTCGATAAAGTGAGGAGCTCAGAGGTAGCCAAGGATAATTTTAAATTTGGACTTTCAATTCTTCATGCAAGAATCAGATTCTTCGAAGGCCTTCTTCATGTCGCATATAAGATTCCTGTAGGAAAATGGCAGATTAGGTCGCAAATGGAAAAATATATTGTAAAAACTAAAAAGCAAGAAATCCAAGAAAGGTTTCGAAAAGAACTTGGTCTTTTGGTTGATATTCCAAAAGCTGGTTTTGGAAATACCAATAACGGAAATACGAGTAGGAGATTTTTTGAATGTTCTGCGGAATCTTCCGCTATAACTGGCATCAATGAAGAATTGATAAAAAGATTCGCAACAATTTTAGAAGTTATTTCAAGTGGATATGATATAAATTTTGAAAAGTTTTCTTCATATTGTGACAATACAGCAGAACTTTATGTTAGCTTATACAGCTGGCATCCGATGACCCCCACTGTACACAAAGTGCTGATGCACGGGCCACTCATTGTGAAAAACGCTCTGATCCCAATCGGAACTTTGTCAGAAGAAGCAGCTGAAGTTCGGAACAAGCATTTTCGAGATTATAGGGAAAATTATTCGCGAAAGTTTTCCCGTGAAGATTGTAATAGGGATATTCTGTATAGGCTACTGCTCACATCAGACCCGTATCTTAGTTCAATTAGGCCTAGACCTAAAAAAAGTTCTAAGTCTTTTTCCTCTTCGGCAAAAGAAATGTTACTGCCATTTCATGACAGTTGTGACTCAGACAAGGAAAATAAAGAAGATTAAGAGTACTTAACATACCGTTTTATAGTTGTTTTTTAATGTTTAATAAAATAAAAATGTAAGAATGTGACATATTTTTTTTTTTTACCTTTTTCCAAATGCCTAGATTCCTTTCCAATTGATATTTTACCATCAACTAGGCTTTGAAAAATGTTTTTTCAATAAATTAGGCAATATAAGCACCGAAATATTCAAAAAATATTGTTTAATAGTTTTGGCCACGTTTTAGAGTCTAATACCCGTCTGTGCTACGTTGAAAAATAAAATGATTTATTTATCAAAAAATCTGTGTTTTATTCCAAAAGTCACGGACTTATTGACCCGCCCTCGTACCTAGATTGGATAGCTAAAATGCAACAGTTTCTGTATTTCCATTGTACAATTGTCTCTAGTAGAGTGAAGTGACTGACGACTGTAGTTACGTCAGTTTTGCGGTAATTTCACGGCTTGCGCCTTTGAACTGTTCCTTGTAGAAAAGTGAAGTGCGAAGTTTCGGCGAGCCGGCGCGGCGCAAGACGCGGCGGAGCGTGGCCGTCGGGGTCGTCGGCTGATGGTCGCCATCTTCCAGCGCCGATGTAGCTATACTATCGGCGTCGCGCGCAATTTATGAGACTTGAGAAATACTCGGAGTTGAGTATAAAATGTATGTCCGAATAAACGCTGAATCGTGTACACGGAGAGCGATTGTAAGCCCAAAAATCTGTTCATATTTTGTCAGATTCGGGGGGTTTTGTAAACAATCATGATTTTGTTTTACAATCTGGCACTCCAGAAATAGGATTTGCTAGAAGTAGATTCTGGAGGTTTATGTGAACGGTGACAGGCGGTAGCATCTGGAGGGCGCATTGCGCGGGCGTCGGGGGGGCGGCGGGGTGCGCTGGGGCGCTGCACCGGGCTCGCGCGGCACCACTCGCCAGTCCCCGAGACACCGGCCGCGCGAACGGCCACCGATATACCGCACGCTTTGCGAGCCCCCGTGACGTTCAGTTTAGTGACTCCGCCCGCCCAGGACCAGCGGCGCTCGCACCCCTGTGCTGACACATGTGAGTCTAGCCACTAGACAGCGACCTCAACCGCGCGCCCCGCCCGCACCCCGCACCGCCGCCGCCGGTATCTAGCGCCGCCGGCCGGCCGGCTTTTCACATAACCTCTTTGTGGTGCTTTTTTTTCAACTAACATTTTCAGTGATTGGTGATGTTGATTTTAACAATTCTTTGCAGTGTTAGGGTTAACCCTTAGTATGTTTGACTGCTATTTGGCGGATTATAAGTTAAAGATGTTAAGTAGACTATAGGTATTCAGTTTTTGAAATAAATTAAGTAATATCTATTATACTATCTTCACACAAAATGTTTATGGTCATGGAGAGAACAATATGTTGTGATGAGAATGTATGATGAGAAAATTGTGAAAATAATTTTTTTCAGATTCGAAGGCAAAAGAGAGCTACATCTTATTTTTATATGCGTGCGCGCCTTCACTTATGTATGAAAAATTCAATTAAAATCACGAATGGTCAAGCATCGAGTGGGTGGTTAAAGCTTTGCGTGACAGCGTGTACTCGTAGCGGCACGAGTGGCATGACTAATTAATTAAACTAATCCCAAAGAGCAAGATGGTAGACAGCGGTGCCATAACAAACGGTCGCAGTGAATGGTTAGTTTTCGATTAGATTAATTAATGCGATTCCCGTTGGGCGGAGGCGCGAGCACGCAAGCGCCAAGTGGGTAGCAAGTATCACGGACATGACGGCCGGTCGTCCGGTCCGCGCCGGCCGCAGCAGCGCCGCCGGTGCCGGACGCCGCCGCACGCGGAGGTCTACGAACCTACCGTGGAAATGGGATTATTGCACGACGGACTTACCTAATGCTATTTCGCGCTCGTTCAGCGTGGTTCGGATCCGCAATATATAACTGATTCGAAGCCCGTACAATTTTACATTATTTTATCCAAATCCCACTGCTGACCCTGTTACTCACCGTTATAGTTATAAAGTTTCAAGAATAGTTTTCTCTGTACGCACAGAAATCTTATAAAAGAGAGCCGCTTATACTGAGCGGCTTGCGAATCGCGTGCTTAATTATGTTTGTGTACTTAATAATAAAATGTCGCGGGAAAAAATCGCGTCATCTGGAATTCTGCTTCAGTTTTTGCATAGTAAAAGTTACTAATTATAAAGTCGTGTCGTAAACATGCATAGCCGGCTAGCGGAAGGATTGGAGCCGTTACTACCATCAACAATTCACCAACACGTAACAACTTTGCACATGCAACCTGATTCTAAAGTACATTATGTATTGTATGTAAATTAAATTACATACTGTAAACGAAATACCAATTAAAATCATCTATCTTCATGCTAAACTCGTGTAACATCACCACATTCGCTCGATATCGTCTTCCACCTACCTATCACCTCTCAGCGAACATTCATTTACTACATGTCGTATGATTCATTCGATTCATTAATAAAAGTAACCCCGACCCCCAATATCTATTATAATAATGCCAGTTTAGATAAGTAGTCATTCATAAAAAATAATCAATAAATAAATATTCTTCAAGATATGCCAAGTATTTGGCCTTTCACGACATTTGACGCTATAGAAAACAATTTCTGGCGTCTTAGCACTTCATTGAAACGGAGCCAATGTTTTCAGGAGAAAATTAAAAAGCCAACACATAAAGTTGTATTGTTATGTTGCAACGAGTTGGACCATTTCTGGTGACATGTGGCTTTCTAGCAATATATCGGTGTTGGTGCAATCGGCCCCATTGCGGCCGGCCAAACTGCACGAGACAGATGTATGTCCTATTGAGCTGTCGTAATGCAGACCACCTGATCGATCGGCGCTAATGCCTCCCGGTGCACTCCGAAACGTGTCTATGTCAACCTAGCACTTTACACTCACTTCAATCATCCGGTATGCGCCATGGCAATCTCTCTATAGTCTACTTGAAACATTGACCGAAACTACTCAAAATCTGCCGATAGATATAAAAAGTCTTACAAATTTCATACAGATAAACAAAATCAGTGTCACTGTGATATATTTAAATGCAAAATAAAATGATACAACCTGAATCTGTCAGATGAGAGTTATCTTTTGTGTATTATTTTTTGTGGGGCACAGCCGCGCAATATGGTATTCAAGATGGCTCATCGCTCACAGTAGGTAGGTATTCGGCGCTATTACAAAAACAGCAGCCATGAATCATACAGTGGCGAGAACCGAGCTGATTCAAATCTTTAATAGGGACCTCTGGGAAACTACATGTGAACGATACACCGAGTGAGAGGGGTTTTGCAATACCTAATCATTGTTCTGTACTATTTGCATACTAGTGCTGTTGGCCTGTACCGTCATTGTTTAGGCTATCTGTTCGTTATAATCTAGTATCTGCATGTTAAATACTTTGTTTGTGGGCCGGATTCCCAGACTATTACCGTTCGTATTCGTACCGTCATTAGATACAGTTGCACGTGAAATATTCTCCATTCGAGAGCACAATTCGGTGTTACCGGGCGCGGGTGAGACAGCTCTCGCCAGTTATGATGAGAAATCACGGCAATCCCGCTAGGCACCGCTACGGTACTTTCTATGGTTGTTGATCTCCATTTAATGCGTTTCGTCTTGCCAATGCGGTCAATTAATCACTTACACAGTGTTTAAGTATTGTACTGCGTTTTACTTTGGTTAATGAATGACAGTAAAAGATAAAGTGTTACAAAGCCAGGTTGTTGGAACAGGGGCCGTTATTCAAATTAACTCTGAAACTTTAAACTAGTTTGTTTACAATTGCAATAGCATAAACCTAATGTGGAGTAGGTACTTACTGTCAAAAAACATGTGGTGGCCTAATCGAATTGCCAAAACCACCGTCGGTAGGTACCTATTTGTTTCATCAGCTGCCGAAATTGAGTCTAATAAAGTTCTCATCGAGACACAAGTGTTCGTTTACGTCATGTGACTGAGTAACCACACGATATCGAATTTTAATATCACACACGAGGACATGTGGTAACCACATTGTTAGCCGATGCGAGATTGAATCATAAGTTTAGGGACTAGAACACGCTTTGGTTTGTTGTGACTGCGAGCAGGGCGGTGAGGTGACGTCATAGACAGCTGTAGGGCGGGTGACGTCACGTCTCGCCGCGGCCGTTGACCCGCTTCAACCCTCGAGCGCGCCGCGCACCGCGCCTACACAGTACATAGTACCTCACTACCCACAATCATGAATAACTTATTGTATCATACGACCTGGACGCAGTGCCGACCTGGGGCAACCTGCACTCAAAATATTCTCCATTTTATTTTAAGTCTGGCTTTATATAAAGCTTTTTAAATTTTCGTTTTGCAAGGTTCGCCTCGTTATTCGCAGAGCCACTTATTGCAGCGAGTATTTTACATCATGTCACCGATCTTTCAAAGTAGCAGTTCATGTTTATTTTTATGAACATTAAAGTTTGTACTTTGTACATACTCTAAATAACACTAGACTTGCAATTTTAAGCAAATTAAGTCAGTGCGATTATTTCCACTATGCAATGAATTTACTTGGCAGACTATGACATGACTATGTCTGGATCTTCAGAGATGCCTCTTGCATTTTATTTGTTTTTTATCTGATGAATGTCTCAGGTGTACTGTGTGTCTTACAGTCTGTGCTAAATAAATGTATTTTCTTTCTTTCTTTCTTTTGAAGCCGTGGCTTTAGTTGTTTTTCCTATAATTCTGAAATAAATAACTCCTACGATACGACTACAATGTTCATAGCGAATTAATTTCAGCAATGACTCTTACCGTTATCAAGCAATTGCCTACGATATCAAACACCTCATTGCAACTGATACCCGTATTACGGAGAACAGTCTGTTATCACCGCTATCGATTTTTACTGCAGTTTATGGAATTACCTTGAATACACGTTTTTGTGATGGCGGTGTAATATCGCACGACCCCTGCGTTTTGCCACCCCACCTGAATCCGGGAATTTCTCGTGGGAGTTCTATTGTCGTTAATATGTGCGAAAATGCTATCCCTTCATCCATTGTGCCGCGAAAGAGATTGCAACGAAAACTTTTAACACTTCCCTACGTGTGTATAACGTACTCGAGAAAGCCACATCACTGTGCAAGACTTCTTGCTCTTTTCTTACTCAGCTTTTAATATCTATTATGCTACGCTTGTTAATTAAAAACACCAGATTAATTATAATTGATTGGATATTTCGATGTATTGTTTAATAGGATCTAACTATCGCGCTGATCTTAATTTCTCATTCACGTGCGTTGGTTAACATCCAGGTTGGTACAGCGGTGTACAATAACCAACTGTACAGTAATTTAGTCTTTATGTAAATATGATATAAACTGCAATATGGCGCGCACTTTTATCGCTTTTACAATGTTTTGTATCAAGCGTCACGCAAAGTGCTCTCCACCCATCATACTAATTTCTACCACCTTTATGCATACTCTTTAAGATTATACATAATAGAGAGAATGTAGTATAATTAAATGCTTTCGTTTTTGTCATTTCACCGTACATAGTTGTTCGTAACTAACTTTCTCGTATGTTGCTCAGAAACTGCTACGAAAATGATAAGATCTCTCCGAATGTCTTGGAAAATCATCAAGTGGCCGTAGATTTGAACTTTATCTTAATTTGGTTACAAACATGTTATCTAATAACCTTAGTTTCAGCAGCGTTACTATAATTGAGTTTCGATGGAAGAGTACGAGTACAAAAACAAAAATGCTATCAAAAAAGTAATCGTTACTTACATGTCCTTGAAAATCATTGTTTGCTTCATTGCGTAGGCGGAATGTTGTATTTACGTCAGTTGTAGCAAACATAAAAGCTTTGCCAGAAATAGCTTTTATTTTTCGTCTCAATGTGACCACAATGTTTTGTTTATTTAGAGGCGGTATTATGTACTTATCGAATTTATTACGTCATTAGAATAGTAGACTGGCCATGGGGCATGGGTGCATATTGCTGATTGCATGCACGTACCCACCGTTCCTTGAATGAAGTCTGGCAATAGACTTGCTACGTGAGGAAATGTCCCCCGGTGCGGACTACTATTTATATCGATTATGAGTTCGAAGTAGAGCTGCACTTATTTCAATTCTAGTCACAGAAACACAAGCAAATAAGATAGTAAACACCAGCTACTGAAGTGTTTGTCAAACAAATAGGTTATGCGCTGTGAAAATATTCTTATAGTCAAGAGGATCATCTTACTCGAGTGAACAGCACACGTCGGAGTGGGCTGGCACGCGAGTGCGGCTTTCCTCTATGTCTTAGTCATCGATAAACAATAAACAAAATGACAAGCTTTCTAGCGTCTATTCGTAAAAGTAAGTGGAAAGCAACTCGCGGTGCTAACGTTTACATTAATTGGCTTTATAGCTAACAAACGGAGCCGAGCCAGCTTCGACATTACGAGGGGAGGCTGACTGGGCCGCTCATTAGTGTACTGAAGTGGATCACAGTTTTAATTGCTGCCGACAACTACCTGCATAACTACTACTATTACGTACTTATACTAACTCAAAGAAACTAGTGTAATTGCGGCATTTGCACTCAAAAATCGTTTAGACGGAATAATAATTTTTCCGAAGTAATTCATCATCATCGAATCAGCCGCAAAACGTCCACTGCTGGATTTAGGCCTCCTCCAATAGTAAATATCCGAAGTAATTATGTACACTGCACTTTGATAGTTTGCTTCCCATAGGTAGTGTTTATCTTTATTTTATTAATTCGTTTTCTAATAACTGTCGGCGATGTTATTTATATTCTATAGAGCAGTTTTCTTTATCCCGGTCGAGATCGGACTGTATACGCGTGTGAATAATGGTATCTGGTATAGCCGCAGAGGCGAGTCGTGACTGCGACTCCAGACTAACACGATATAAATTAACTCTATTTGTACATTTTTTTTTGCGGGTTTACTACTCATGGACACGCTAAAACGTGATCTTGCAATTAAGAATAATTTTATGCAAATTACCAAAATTTTATATCATACCAGACGTACTTAACGGTTTGAACATCATGAAATGAAATGCTTGCATTTACAATTTTACATCATTGTAATGATGGAATAGAAATCAACCAAGAAGATTAAATCGAGTAAGGCTAGGTTTTTTCCTTCGCATGACAGTCGTTACTGGACTTAAATCAACAGACATGGAAGACATTACAATAAAAAATCCAGAACTGCCATCAACTGCTATCAAAACACCATATTTTAAGAACACCATTAACGTCGCGTTTCTTTTTTTTTTTACGGAGCTTACAGTAGAGTCAACACAAAAGCGTGCCTCGGGAAAGTAAAACTGTTTCCGATTTAAGGCGTGTCATCTATAGTTACACAAAAGTGTTACATTCCTTAAAAATAGTCGTGCGTTCCACACGTGGCTCGTGGCCTGCTACAACTCAGCACCCTTCTGAACCACGCTTTATTTATCCGTAGTAAGTACTGTTCCGTAATAATTAGGTAATCCGTACATGTGGAGAACACGTTACTTCGAAATCCGAAAGAGTGGAAGCGATAGATAAAACAATATGATGCAATTAATTGTTATAACATAAAA
This sequence comes from Eremobia ochroleuca, assembly GCA_949629135.1. NCBI lineage: Eukaryota > Metazoa > Arthropoda > Insecta > Lepidoptera > Noctuidae > Eremobia > Eremobia ochroleuca. The sequence continues at coordinate 16,302,231 of OX451396.1, forward strand.
TCTTAATAGCTTCATTTCAAATCGGCTATCTGTAAATAATGTAACGATATGTGTTAGAAAAGCTGAAAGCTCCCCATCCGGTATGCGATGTCCAGTGGACATCATGCAGGAACACTTGCACAAAATAATGCAGCTATAAGCACCTGGTGTATTCCTCATGAATTCTGCACCATTATGATCTTGTACTTAAGTTTTGTCCTAATGGCAGGATACGTGACGGCAAAATTGTGAATATTAATATTCATGTGTCAGGTTTATTAACGCGATCCGAGGTGTTGTTGCATGCGGGGCGTGCTCGCTCATACCCATATTTACTTTCGTGCACGGGAGCGGCTTGATTTACTGGCCCTCCGCCGGTCGGGGACTTAAATTAGTGCGCTGTCATATGTCACGCGATATTTTATTTTGTTTCTCTCGTACTGTAAGCCTGCCGGCTTATTTCGCTCAAAATCTCCATTCTGGAGCTCGTCACGAGCTATTTATAAACGCGCCATATTTAGAGGAGTTCCTTCACGCCCTGTTTCATCGCCGCTTTGCACCTCATAGGAAATGTCAGTATCTACAAGATGTTTTAGGAGACGTAAAGGTCCTGTCAGTAGGTAGGTGTAAACATCGCTTTCTAATAAACGTTTCCACGAAACAGTTCAGTAGCCTGATTTCATTTTGTCTGTCACTCGAGATGTTATTACAAAGAGGAGAAGTGACAAGATTGATAGTAGCTACGTTGGTCAATAAGTATTCGGGCGGGTGGCGCACTTCAAAAGAGTCGAGGGTAATTGATGCCTTAGTCTCCCCTTGACGGAACACAGAACGCCCGCAAAGTCTACGTGTGTCCAATAAAACCAATTTGTGGCGTAGGACCGAGATTGGCACTCGTTGACAAATTGACATCGAACGAAATGTAGGTGTGTTACTATATCTCAGGTTTACTGTCAAAAAGCGTTATTGTGTCTTGTTATTGGCCGAATGTTTACCTTTTGTATTTATCACAGTCTTCACTTTTATCACGCACGCCTTAGACGGCAGCTGGACCCTCGAGAGCTTTTTGTCCTCTTTAGAAAGCTAAGTAGAGAATGTGCTGGTCAAGCTTTTGGACTGTGAAGAACGCTTTTCCAACAAATGCTCTGTCATTCATCAAAAACTGAAATTGATAAAAATTAAGAAATTGCACATCCACGCGTCTGCGCAGAAAGTGTCGAAGCACGCGGCGCCGAGCGTCGCGACGACTGGTCGCCGTTTGTTCTCAGCCTTCTTTTTGCTATGCAATTTAATGTTATGTATTCAGAACATGCTTGTGTGCTACCAATAAAAACACAATAATTGATACGAACATTTCATTCACATCTGTAACTCAACAAAAAATATTTGGACTTGCAATAAAAAGTGAGTAATAAAATGGTCTTCTAAGGAACAATATAGTATAGCACTGCTTATTTAGGTATACCTAATACATAGACAATAGAGTATCGGGCGGGTCACGTAGCAAGATGATGTAAGCGGCGATTTCCTGCGAGCTGCGCAAAGCACTGCTGGATGAGCGTGTGGCGTGCGTTTGCCTGCTAATTAGTCGCACTGACGTCATCCGTGGGGAGCGTGGCTTCGGCTCGCCATTACCGGAGGCCTTCGCGCGGAAACGACAACGACCGACGCTTTCTCTGTGGCTGCAGCAACTCTGCACACTGCCCACTGGCCCGCTATCAACCACCTGTCAATGCCAAAATGACTAACCAAAGACATGTTTGTCGTAAGACAAAAACTAAAAACACATTACCAAAAAGCACAAATTCACAATATCTCTCAAATCTAATGAATAGCTATTACTCGTTACAAAGAACAGTGAAAGAAGTGTGAAGAGAGGCGTCGATCTAACAACGATCGCGTTTGATAAAATAGGCGGAGCTCAGGCGCGTCGCTAAGCGTGACTCATCTTAATGGCTGCAATTACGACAGCATGCGGAGCGACCAGCATCGCGCCGTCTACCAAGAGTCGTCACGTGCCAATCCTCACTTACTCACTAAAGGCAAAATTATCAAATTGATGCGTTGAGAACAATTTTTTTCTGTATTAGACAAGCTATAAATCGGACCAGCCTTCTGACTTCTGTCACAAAATGCTTCCGTATTGTGTCTATGAAAGTCTGGAACGTTCGACCCGGAATTTCCAGCGGCAGCCGGCGCCGGTCACTACCGCCACCGACACCACGGACGATTATCCAAATCTATTGGCAACAATTGAAGGTCAATCCCCGATTGTCATTTCGATGCAGTGTTGCACGTCTACATCGACCAATAAAGGAAAACCTTTTTCTATCAACTAATGAGGTCGGTTAGTATTGTAAGAAGTAATATAAAAAGTTTATTATCGGTACGACTGACCAACCGCTAATTCCGTGAAAACTAGAATTTCTTTGTTTTTCTTATTAGCGATTTCTTGTTATACAAGGCTAAATAAGAATAAATTAAAGCAATACCAGTAATGTTGTAAATGTGATTCGTATAGACCGTATGTCATACGCGAAAATTCACATTTGAGTTGTTGTAAACGGTGATATAATACCATTCCTTTCCTATTTGTCTCAACTTATCCTCTACCATGGTCGTCCAGTTAGAAACCAGGCTAACAAAACTAGTGGTTGCTCACAAAGCCTAGCCTAGCACAGTCTCAAATGCTAAATGGCAACGTAGTTATTTGAAGTTCTATTTAGTAACTAAGAGACGAAATCGTGAATCATGTCACGGGTAACTTTAAATGTCACGCGCCTCTCTGTGAAAGGACCTACACTCACTGCAGTAAATGCCGTCACGATCTTGCTTTGGAGTGTCGTAAAAACTGGTACCCTTATGCTCTTATATTCAGTTGACTTTGGGTATCTTCCAACGTTATTGACCCGTACATAATGGCTGAGGATTTCTCCGTGCGTTTGCAAATTGTACAGGCATTGGATGAATCAGCCAAGTGACGTCAGGTTTGTTTGCGATTTGCCCTCTCGCCCCATTTCCTACTTTCTACTACGTGGTCGCAGAACGCATCACCACCGCAATTTCAATTGCAATGAAACCCACGTAAAAATTATACACATTTGCTACAAATCTTACTTTTCTGCTCTATGCGCACATTCTGGGCCCGAGTAGTGAAACGTGATGCATTAGAGATTGCTATACTGTCCAAGTACAGCTTTCTACTTACAACAACCCTAGAAGTCGATGTATTTCGTTGAGTTATAACATATGTAAACAGTCGATTGACCTACGTTTTCCTTTCATTCGGTAAATTGTATCTGTAACATGTTATTGTAATAAGTTGCGAAACAGTTGCATCAGATTTCATCGAAGTCGTTGACCGGAGTGGATGTACGCCGGAATGTGTAGCGCATTTGGAACTTAGTTTAATAATGTGTTGGTATTTACACGCCGTAAGATGTGCCCTGAATACCAATCCTAGAAATGTTAACTCCTTTACATGTATGATTCAACATTATATTAGTTATTGGTTATCTGTAGTGTGGTGTGATGGTACTTGTCCCCATTTCAAGGCCTAGCTTACTCGTTTCTGCACTTATATTCTTACGAGATTAGTCGAGATGTAAATGGTATTTACGTAAGTCGTAGATATCAAATTGCTAATTTAATGCCACTAGATAATCGCCATAGAAATGTCGGATACTGTTGACTTGACATATTGACTCTATTAACTTTTGGCGAAGTTATCTAAATCTATGTTTTGTCTGTTAATTCTCGTAGCTCGTTGACTGCATTATTTCGCGTCGTCGCATGTCGTACAGGCTTCACGGAATTATAATTAATTTCATTAACCTGGCATCGATGCAATATAATCAGAAACTTGTATCTCTCTTGATTGCTATTTCGACACAGAACAATTATGCTTTTTCGAAAAACAATGGAGTACTAAATAACGCTGTCTGCTTAACGAAACGGAACCTGATTACAGTATCAATTTTGAACTCCTACATTCGGCCCACGATCAGCGTAGTTATTCAACTCGAACATTTTTGACAGTGTACAGAATGGCTTTCATTATGAGCGTTATTAAAGGCGGGGTTTTAAGTAGTAGTTCAATTGTAATGTATATGTTTAAGGAGTGGTATCGGCAGCGTTATCGTATGGCTAGTTACTGCGAGTCTGCAGGATAACTCACGCTGTCCTCCCACGCGACACTCGCGGGATAAAACCGGCGTGTAGGCTGCCTGAATATCTTACTGCACTCCACTTTGAAAGCTCGCCGTTAATTACTATCCGATCTTTGGCGAGCTTGTTGCTGTGAATGGGTGATAACTCGCCGGTGATATGTGTCGAACAAGAATATGATGTTGCTAATTATGTGTAGACGATTTATCTCTAGTTTGGACTCTAAATGATTTTATAACTACACCTGTACCTATGTGATAGGTATTTAATCACTAGTACGCTATAATGCTTGAAGACATGATTGATGGCACCACTCACTACATTACGTTAGTTTACATTACAAGCACGAACTACCTACTCTACCAGGTAATATTGATATGAAGCTTCACTAATGATTTATTTCTTATCCCTGAAGGAAATTAAGCGATGATACTTTATTTATTAAGTTTTATAGTCCATGCGAACGCGGTAACGTTTCATTTTCTAATTACTATTTATCGTTTAATATCCCCTTAATTAATAATATATTAAATATATATACATATTTATTTAATATCCTCTGTTCCTTTTATCTAATTTCATATAACGATAAGTGTATACTCATTGTTGGTGGTTCGCCTTGTTTATTAGCATTTGACGTGTGACTTGTTTTTATTATCAAAGAAAAAGGAATGTTTAAGGAGATATAAATAGCCGAAGGCCACCTCCCGGTCTCGGTTTATACATTTATGCCTGCATTTAGTCGATTGTAGAAAAGCTCGGGGATTTATATAGAAGCACATGAGTTGCATGACCCAAACAGGTTCTGGTACAAGTTAGCTCCACGCCCACATATTCGCCATCCTCCTGACCCGACACGTAACCCTCGCTGAGTCATTTTCAGTATTCACGATACTTTCCATTCGGGTCTCCAAAATATGTTAATTCAGTGAGCAGACTATATACCAGTCATATATTCCTTTTATCTATAGATACGTTGGTTGCTTTATACTGTGAATAAAGCAACCAGCGGTAGTAGTACGAGTAGTTGGCTGCTTTGTGCGGTGAATCAAATTCGACGCTGACCATTTCTTGGGGTGCTAAAAATAACGTATGTGTTATCCTCAATAATTTAGCGAGAACAATGCATCATTCAGTTGGGCTGTGTTAACAAATAGAGTCGCGTTCTTTAGTGATTCATTCGTAACTTTAGGTCAGCGAATAAATTGGATGAGTTTTTCGAGAAAATAAAAAAAGCAAGACGAATTTGAACTGCCGAATGTTTTATTTGCACTAGTACCGTAGTACCTTTCAAAACATTGACTTAAATATATACAGAAGATTTGGCCTTCCGTGTAGATTTAAGGAAGTCGAATCTTTTATTGGACATTAAGTCTGAAGTACATCATATCAATAATCACTATGATATGATTCACAATAATTATGGTATGTTCAGTTCAAACGTCATGTTACAGTTTTTACTCCAGCACGTCATTGCTCCATGGTTATAAACAATACCAACACTGACTTCTTTTACAGGAAAAATTGCCCGTTAATTTTTTCGCACGTATTTTTCTAGGAAATTTTGAGTTATATTGGAATAATACTTAGGAAAAAAATACATGTAGGTTCTGAAACCGAAATGGTCCATTATAGGGAAGTTTCTAAGCCAACATTGTTTCAGTGCGAATGGATGGCGCTGTACGCTCTGTATTATTGATTATTTTTCTTTTTCATTGTTTTTTTGTCTAATACATAAGCTTAAAAAACACTTGGGAATTACGATAACACAGTTTTTAAAGCATTTGATAAACTGAACGTAACAATTTGGCAACCAAACCAAATCTTTATTCACGAATTATTTATTTAAATGATAAAAGACATAAAAACGGTATCTCCTATCATTCACACGACACAGAGCTGGCATAGCTCTGGTCTGCACATGGTGGCGACAAACCGGTGGTTTGCAATTAACGTGCGGCTACATTTTTACATGTAGAGGCGAGCCCTCTCGGGTGTCGCTGTCACATTGTAAAATTCCTTTAATTAATCCATGACATCACCACGCGCTTTAACTACCTATTTTACTATGGGAACTACCGTATTTAACTATGGGAAGGACTACTTGTACCTACTGTTAATGAAACAGAAATAAATATAATCATTCCAAAGATCGCCGACCCTAAATCCTCAAATTAATTCAAGCAATAAGTTCAGAGTTCAAATCAGCGAAGTGAAAATGCCAACTGTGAATATGTATTTGCGCATGAGTGAATTCAAATTTAGTTTGTTCTGGTATCTGCATAGAACAGGCGTCGCCATCAGAGCGGCGACGCATTCTTCCGTGATTCTTGTGGTCTTTTTGCATTCCACGTGTTTATTGCGAGTGGAAGCGAGCATCGAGGCACGCTCCATTTGCGTCGCCCTCCTCCTACTTACGTTACACGACTATATAAATATTACCTACATGATCGCTACCAAATCGTATATTTCAATTGCACCGAATACTTTCTCGAGCCAATGTTCCCAAGAAGTACTTGTATGTCTCTCGATTCCCTAGAAGGACTTGATTTCTCAGATTGAACCGTACCAGTTGGTCGGCTTTCGGCAGAAAGTTTTTGTTGGCACAGCGTTGCGTGCAGGTTTCGTAATGTACTTACCACTAGTGCAGCACAGCCTGCCAGTCTGTCGTAATTGCAATAACTTGTCCTTGATTTATGTGACGATAAAGAAGAAATAATCGGTGATGCAAATCTTTACTTTTGGCGAAGAGTTTTAATACCGGTTTGCGTAAGATATACCGGTGTTACTATAAAAAGCCTCTTGCCTGAAAAAAAGTCGACGGTTTACTTTCTTTATGCATTCTCAATTTCTTGTAAATCGCAGGATGTCGGGTAATTTTTTAATAAAAAGACAAAAAGCAATAGCTTGCCATCAAATGTTTATGGCTTCTATTTAGAAACGTTCAAAGTAAGCAGTTAAACTGCTCTTTGAAGTGCTCAAAACTGGTGTATGTAATTTTGTTGTATTTTAAGTGCGGCTGTTTTTATTTGTTTTTGTCATGTGCAAGGGAACTTGAGAAACTTTTGGATTTTCCATGAAAATCTGGTGTGTATTACGTTATATCTAATGTGTCTAAAGGTGTAAATCCCGACCGTAGCTTAGGACCCATCTGGAGCGGTGCCCGTAGTCCGCAGCATGGCCGTTGTTTCACAAGTAATGTCGGCCGTAATATCTTGGATGTTAACGACAGTTCTCGCGAAATGTACGGAAATAACCGCCTCCCCACACTGCGAACGCTTCGATAATTCCGTCAGTGCTTTACCAATGCACTTCGCTGCTGGAGACGACGCCACAATTTTATTTAAAACCGGCTTTCAATATTGAACGCATCCAATCTTGCAACTAGATTATTTCTGTCTATATGAGATGTGACGAGAGACTTTCTTTTGTAATTTAATCTTTACGACTCGTGTCCGCTTACACTTTTGCTTCCATTTCTATTTAACTTTCAATCACATTTTATTAATGCGTATCATGCAATTCCTTGTTGTAAGACATTTTATCAAAGTGAAAATGTATCGTTTTCTTAATACCACCTAAATATTTATTACAAGGTGGGACTGGTCACAAATTCTGAATATTTTAACTTGAATGTAGCTCCAATTTATAAATGCCTTATTAATTCAGACACCAAAATTATACTTTTACATTGAACCAATAAATCAAATGCTGCTATGAACGTCCATTTTGTGTTTTCCTACGTAGTTTAGCCCCAATTAGGTGTATACCGAGATAAGCGTCTATCGAAACTCCACTGCCGGAGCTTTTAGCCTTAGCTAGATTACTTGGCTTAGTAAATCTTGATGTGAGTATATTTTTAACTTAGGAACTGGATCTGCAGGTTCGCTAAAGTGCCCACTAGCTAGATAATAGCGTCGCTGACACCTTAGTAACTTCTAATCAAAATGGACGTGTCTGATAACTGAACCATTAATTATAGCCTATTCAGAGGTTCAGAACTGGCACGACCTATGTTCTGCGAACGGCTTGGAGAGTAGATATTTAATGTGTGAATGTAGGTTCTCTCTATGAGATGCCCGAATAATTTTGATTGATTTCAGATTTATGATGTCGTTGAATAAGTTTTGCATTTCTAAAGAATTAACAAATAATTTGTTACTGAATAATTATATAATTTAGATAAAAGATCTCAAGTCGTTGTTTACTTAACGAAGTCTAAGTAATTTGGCGACGGTTTATCGACTTGACTTTCGTCTGATCTTCGGGGGTCACAGAGTCACAATTGAATTATGTACTAGAAACTTCGTTCTTTCGACCTTGTTGTTGTAGGACGATTGGAAAAGGTACTTGCAGCTAAAATACGTTCACTAGGTGAATGGTTACGTTCCACTTCGTACGCTATTGTTTTATTTGCGGTAAACATTGAATTCCCGTGTCCAGTAGACTGTTGCGATTCGTAGAATTACAAATAACAACTTTTGAGGAAATGAGTAATGGAACTTTTTTATTCAAGTATCAAAATCTTTTAGCCCTTAATTTTTTTTATTTTATTATTTAGCTATAGAACATTTACAAATTGATTTGTGTTAAGATGTAGTCAATAAATGTTAAGAATAAAAAAATGCATGGGTATTTTTAATATTTTGTTTGACCCCAATGGACCATTGTGATGCTAGAATCGATTTCTCTCGGCCTCGGCCTTCTGCACGCAGTTGTCTGTACGCGTTCGTGTATCACGCAAAAATACGATGCAGACTTTGTGCGAAGAGTAGGTACAATACGTATTAGACTCCCTAGCCTAATACCTACTGATTGTACTTTCGCTGCGTTTTTATCTCTCAGATTTGTCCCTACAAATCTGAGAGATAAAAACGCAGCGCCCCTCCATCGTGTAAAAGTTTCGACGTATATATTCCAAAAGTGCCATACACATAGGCGAAAAAACGCGCGTCTGTGTTGTTGAGACTATCAGCAGAATAACGCGTACGAAGTTTTCCTTCTATTTGTTTTGATTTTTTTGTTTATTTTCCCCACTCCGATTTGTCCCTAGCCTTAGTTCTAACTCTCAAGTTTCGAGTGCACTCCGCGCGGTCAATGTTATCAAAACATTCCATGAATTCCCACGGTCGGTTTCGATCATTGTGCTATGTAGACTATTATTACATCACGCCTCGTAATTACGTTATTGGTTTCAAGTATGGGTTAACGACTTAATTACAATATATGGCGATGTAATACCGATGCTCTTAAAAGGCCGTCTAGTTCAATTCTTACCATGTTTGTAAGTACCTAATTGGCTGAACCTCCTCGTTGGTTTTGATTAGGATTTGTCTATTCCAGTAATTTCTTCATTTGTTTCTGTTTATATAGCGGCAACATATCTTGAATTGTGTGCCATAGGCCCATTTGCGTGGATCTAAAGCTATTAAAGTGTTTCCAACTTTCCATGCACTGAAACACTTGTAGGGCCTCTCAAGCATATACCATCAACAATCCACCCCTCCCAATCAATCCCTTTTCAACTCTCCCACCCCTCCTTCTTATCTCGTGTCTCACTTCCAATATCTATGTTCTTCTCATGCTAAGAATCTGCGTTCTTCTAACAACCTTCTCCTACTTTGTCCTTCTCATACTTCTGACTTTGTTCATTCTTCCTTTCATATTCAGTCCATTCTTCTTTGGAATGCGCTTCCTCTTGATATCAGGACGGCCACTAGTCGGTATGCATTTAAGCGGAAATTGCAGAGTTATTTTCAAAATAAATAGCGTAGAGTCGTCTCAACACCTCTCTTCTTTGAATTTGTATATATTTATATATTATAGATATATACTGCGTGTAACGGAAGGGGGGTATCAACCCTGAAGGAGGTGAATGTGCTCATGAAACTCAACAACTTTCCCCAAAGAACATAGGTCGAAATATGAAAAAAAAATTTGGCCCTCCCTTACAAAACTGACTACCAGCTGATTGATTTACTATGGGAGGGCCAATTTTTTTTTTCATATTTCGACCTATGTTCTTTGGGGAAAGTTGTTGAGTTTCATGAGCACATTCACCTCCTTCAGGGTTGATACCCCCCTTCCGTTACACGCTGTATATGTATACACATAAATATTTATATATTTTAAATATATACTATAGTAAATCGTATGTATGTGTTTAAAACCTATTTATGTATTTGTCTAGTGTTTTTTTTTTTTTAACCTGCCATCTAATCTCTTCACCACCCTTGGTTGACTGGTAGAGAATGCCTAAGGCATTAAGTCCGCCTTTGTACCTTTTGTGCGAGAAGTTTAAATAAATAAATAAATCCACTAAGTGATTATGACTATATCCCTTCGCAAAACCATTCTTTGTAACGGTGTGTGAAGGAACCCTATGTTCAGCACTTGTTTATGAGCCGTTTACTTGATTGATTAAACGGAACATCAACAGTTTTCAACATCTAACTGCTCGTATAGTGTTCATTGTGAAACCGGAAACATTTTTCATGCTTATTAGAAATTATTTGATTTATTAACTGTAATTACAGGAATCAACGCTGCTATTACACCAGTAATTTAAGATTAGAATAGTACTAATTAGAAGTAACTATTGTGTTGTACAAAACAGTTAAACGGATTACTGAAGTGAGTGGAGGAAGCTTTCAATATACCTAACTTTCAAAGACATAAAATGAACATTGACAAATCGTTAACAAATAACTTGAAATGACTATAATATTATTATTATGAAATCAACTATGTTGTAATAACAATCACACCAGCCGATATTCAGTAACTTCAAATAATTTCACAGCGTGTTTATGAAAATGGTAACTTTCACGAAAATGAGTATAACATGAAGATCAAAGAGTATTTACGTACGATATAAAGCCCCAAAATAAATGTTTATTTTTAGCGAAATCTTCGCGCCTGCGGTTGTGGTATGGCCATGTATAATGTTGTTTCATACAATTTGCGAGTGTACGTGCCTCGTCACACAGGATACTGGCGACAACACCTTGGCCGGCTTGCAGTTTCCGCTGCATACTTTACAATCAACCATTTCATATTACAACGTCTAAATACGATTGCGCCTTTAATATTCTATTTGTGGCCCATTTCATCAGTCATTTTTGCTTTAGCCACTTCAACAAATAGCCTAAATACGATTCCGTAATTAACGTATACATTCTTGTTGCAACCACTTTTTATTCTCTTCTGAGGTTCTGAAGCAAACATGTAAACAATCAGGACGGATATTTCTAAATTGAATAGTAGAACTAATTGGCCGACGAGATAACTTATTGTTATCGAACCTCGTTTTTGTATATAGCAATTACAGCTTGGCGGTGAATCGCCACCTGGCTGCGTACTATTTCTTTAGCAAACGCGTTTTGTTGAGTAATTTACTGAACAACTTACATTACCTTTATGTTAATATGTGGATACCTAATTCCGTTGCGGCTCATTTAATGTACAGACGCCAGCACATCAAGCTACTACAATCAGTAAAATTTCTTTAATAGATTTTCAACTTTATCGCTAAAACATAAGGTTCAAAGTTGATTGGGAAAATTTGACAGTTTCGGGTAGCTTGATGTGCTGGCGTCTGTACAAGCTACAAGCGTGCTTCACTGGGCCGTGAAGTAGTTGTATGTGGTTAAGATAAACACATTCATTTTTCTCCATGTCTCTATAAACAGCTTTTGTAAAGGGCTTGGTTAGGATCGAACCGTGCTTTTTCTTCCTACTTTATTTCCAAATTGTTAATTATTTCATACCGTGTGAAATTCAAGCGTGAAAATTTTACATTGTATTTTGAAACAATAAAATTGATGTCTGAAATATATTTTACGAAACATATTGTGCTTCTACTGACGCCAACATAACGATATGTTTCGTAAATAAAAATACAAACACCGTTTCTGTTATTGATGGCATTGCCGAGATATCGAAATGCACAATTTAAATCTTGCCTGTCATTCGTCTGATCGTAAACTCTCGCTCGGATTTCGCAGTGGCTTTCGCCAATTAATGTATCAAATCCCTCGCGGAGTGACTTTTGAGTGTGTTATTAATCTTATTGAGTGTAAACAAGCCGGTATGCGTCGCGGCGCCGCGGTGAGTCAGACAATCGCGATGTGGGCTGCCACAGGGCATTGTGCCGCGCTAGGCTGTGGGGCGCTTGCATTGTATGATTGTATGTAAAGGAGGCGCAGGCGGGCGCCCACCGACGCACTCCGTCTACGAGAAAGCACCGCTTGCTTGTCATTGTGGACCATTTGAAATTTACACCCAGCAAACTTATTGACAGTGCCAAGACGTTAGTACAATATAGTAGTTTCAGATAAGGGCCCTTTCCCACGGCAAGATCCCGTTTTTGCAGGTACGGTTTTTTACAGGATCCCGTTTAGTGGTGTACGTGTTTAAATATGCATATTCACACAAGCATCCAGTTTGCAGTATCCGGAAAGCAGGATGCCTGTGTGAATACGTAACGTTAAACGGGATCCTGCAAGAAACCGTACCTGCAAAAAACGGGATCTTGCCGTGGTAAAGGGCCCTAAGTGGGGCTTGTGGCTAAATATGTAATAACAGCCGCAAAGGTCGATCGATCAGGTTAAGTTACGCTTGCCGCGTTTGGTCCGTGGATTCACCTTTACATACGACGACCGCCGAAGACCCCTACGGGCCTCGGAAAGCACGTTAAGCCGTTGGTCCCGGCTGTCATTCGTGGATCTTTGACAGCCGTTACGGGTTGTCAGAAGCCCGAAAGTCTGAAAACCAGCCTTACCAAGGGGTATCAGAATTACCCAGTAACTGGGTTGTGGAGTTCAGATAGGCAATCGCTCTATGTAAAATACTGAGACTTAGTTGCAACCGGTTAGACATTGGAAGTCGACAACATAGTTGGGAAAAGGCTAGACAGATGATGATCAGTGCCAACACACATTCTCTTCCCAAAACGAATCCTATTGTTTCTAAAACGTTCATTTCTCTAATCGATCGCTTCACTTTCATCCAGTAAACACGGTGCTGTTGTTTGTTTATCTGGAGACTCGCGTCTTTCTCTCACGATTTGTGTCGTGATGAAGAGTCTCGCAGATCCACGAAATGATAACTTTCCTCCATTCGTGAGTAGATCTTAACATTTAAACTCCCGGCCAAGATATAATGTTTATGTGTACTTAATTAATTTTATTTTACTTACCTCTCATCTTCACGTTCTTCATGCCTTATAGGGCGAACAGATAGAACGGAATACTATCACTAGGTAGATCAGTAGTCACTAATGCGGCCTCAAACACGTTGTAGACGTGTATGTAGAGTGCATAGGTTCCACCTTTGATCGCAGCATTTCTTCAGCCAAGAGTGAGATACCCTGTCTCTGGCTTGTATCAAGGCCAGCAACCAGCAACATAACGATTCACGTTACTGTATGTGCAGAAATCCCAAAAAAGTTTTGGATCTCCATTAATTTGAGGGCGTTGTTAATAGCTTTATAGTCTGGTTGTTAGAAACTTAAGTAGCTGATGCAATTTTCCAACATTGGGAAAAATAAAAATTGCCTATTACGGATTTCCATTTCTTTTGACTAGACCAAATAAAAAATGGACATTTCATTTGGTGGCCCAAGATAATGTGTCAAACGACGAAGTTAAGCTTGTTACGGACCTAAAATCCGTGACTTTAATGACCGCTTCGAACCGGGTAAGAAGTTAAGAAGCATGCAGCATAAAATAGCGTAATACCCTTGACCCGGCGTGGGAGGGAGACGCAGGTATTTTTAACCGAACAGGTCAACAACCGCCGGCCGGTATTCCTCCTGCAAGGTTGCAAGATTGCAATTTGAAGACGGTAATTATAAATTATCGCTATCATCATCAGAGATATTAGCTGTTTCAGCTCTTATATTTCAAGTATCTTGAAAATACATCTGCTTATTTGTACACACTCTACTCATAATATTTTTAGTACACAATGCAAACGTGTTATTTATTTACGCAGCTGTCGACGGTGCTACAATTCAATTTGCGTGCTAATACGTCGTAGGCGCTGTCTAGGATAGACCAATCTGTTACGAATACATAATCACAGCGTATATTAAGTAATAAATACGAACAAACTGTCAGAACACAATGTACAGTTTACAGGTACACTAATTCGCAGTCATCGGTCGTGACCCCAACGATGCGCATCCGTTTATTTCTAGACGATGTTTGTTTATGTCTTACGAGTGTTCTTTGTACATCATCAAAGCGATTTCGATAGAAAACCATCTCAGGCACAACTATTTTCTTTTCTTGGTATTACTCGTATACAGGAAATAAATTACCAGTGCGCAAACTGTAACCATGAATTCAGCATAATAATTATGATTCCCGCTTTTTATAACCGACGAAAAATTTATATTCGCTAGAGCCGCTAGGTGGTCTAGAATAGGTGGTAGGTAATTTTTTTTCCTGTATTAATACTGATATTTTTGCTGTGCGCTAAGGTGTAATCAAACCGCATTCAAGTCAAACGATTGAATGCGGTTACCTGGATAAGCTCGACAGATTGCTCAAGAATGGTATCCGGTTCATATTCAACCTCAGAAAATATGACCATGTATCGAGCTGTAGGCCTGAGCTCAAATGGATGACACCTCCTTCTTATCTCATGTCCCACTTTCAATATCTATGTTCTTCTCACTCTAAGAGAACACAGATTTCTTCTAACAATCTTCTCTTACTCTGTCCTCATACTTCTGGCTTTGTTCATTCTTCCTTTCATATTCAGTCCATTCTTCTTTGAAATGCACTTCCTCTTGATATCAGGACGACCACCATTCGGTATGCATTTAAGCGGAAATTGCAGAGTTATTTTCAAAACGAATACATAGTGTAGAGTCATCTCAACACCACTCTCCTTGAATTTGTTTACATGTATATACGTATATATTATAGTAAATAGTATGTATATTATAGGCACTTAACCTATTTATGTATTTGTGTATGTTTTTTTTATTTATAATTCAATAATTTTAATCGTTTTTTTTATCATTGTTCGGCTCAACCAAAGCACCTGCCATCTAATCTCTTCACCACCCTTGGTTGACTGGTAGAGAATGCCTAAGGCATTAAGTCCGCCTTTGTACCTTTTTGTTTGCGGAAAGATTAAATAAATAAATCATTAATTCTGAGATGCAATCAAAATAAGAGTCAATAGATCGATTTTATAAACCACCCGTGGTGTTCAATATGGGTGCACCGTACTCTTTCCAATTCGGCATTTATATTTATCTTTATAGGATCTTTAATTATGTGATCAGGGTTGGGGAGTAGCCTGCAATTTGGTCGAGATAATTCGATAACCGGAGTGTATGTAGGATTCGGAAATTGCAATGATTGCGTCGAAGCTAGGCCGAGCAGATGAAGAGACGAGCAATGCGCCGCCCGCCCGGGGCATGTTGCGGATATTGGCAATGCAATTACCGATAGGGTTGTCATTCTAACACGTCGCTGCACATCTGCATTTGCTATTTGAGACAGTCAATATTTCCTCGAAGATTCGGAGTGGCTATGGGACGCCATAATTGGCACAATTTTAACAAGGCTTTGGTATAAACATACTACCTGCTAACTCAACGGAAAATCCATTGCCTATTTATAAGCTTACGTTCAAAACGTTTCCAAATGTTGGCTAAACATTTGCGGATTGACGAGTAGAGTGAAATATCGTGTTGCGACGAAAATAGTACAACGTCACGATTGAATTGTCAACCCTGTCGGTCCCCGCCTCGCCCCGTCCACACCTCATCCCTGCTGGTTTGCTACGCCCTCACAAATATTTGCCGCGCTACAAGAATTTTGCATTAGCACCTACCGGACTGACCGCTCTTAGCGTTTATTGAACTGTACCTCCTTTATCAATATACGTAATATGTACGTATCGGATAAATGGGCTGTGCGCTCACTGTAGCGTTCACCTGTTGGAAAAATCAGTCAGCTTTAATGGAAAACAATATTACTTTCGCTGCAGGAAGCTTTATAGTATCGCATATTAAAACGGGCCTATACAAAAGATGATATGAGTTATCGCATTCACATGGATGAATCATACTTGACAAACAGAGCTGACCTGGGTGGCAAGCCGTCCAAACAAATTATCTCCTCGTACAACTAAGCATTCACTTAAGATTGCTCGGGCACATTGTGGAGATAAATTCTTCATAAGTTTTCGTATTGCAAAAGCAGAACACAGATGCTTATGGATTTAACTTTCAACATAATATATTCATTTTCCGTATTTTGAATCTGGAATTAATTAAAGTAAGTAAACACGGGTAGTAGCAGCTGCTTTTTGCCACCTGTCACCTCGCGCGCGCATTTAGGGCTTATAAGGGCAGGAATGAACTTAATGATAACGCCGGTTGGTGAAAGTTTATGGTCTGCTAACCTAATTTTGAAGAGATTGCCTTATTATTTATTAACTCATTGTTTTTCGTAAAAGGCGATAAGTACCTCCATTATCGAAACAAAAAGGTGCAGCAAAATATTATTGTATGCAATAATGCAATATCATAATGAATTAGACTTATCAATATCAGATAACTTAGTTTCTGATATCGCAAATCGTGTTTAACATATTAAATTCGAAAAAAATACATTTTTTCGATTTTCAGGATTTTGTTTAAAAAAAAAAGTTACAAAAAAACAACCTTCCAAAATTAACACAACAATGTGAAAAATGACTTTAATTTCGGAAGTCGGTGTCGTTGGTTCCGCATTTTCGTTTTTTGACATCGACTTCCTAAATTAAAGTTATTTTTCACTTTGTTGTTTTTTTTTGGATGTTGGTTGTTTTGTTTTTCTGAAAGTATGTAGATCACGTTAATAATTGAAACACCAATATTGGTTCATTAGTTTTTGAGAAACTCGCGGAGATACATACATGCCATACATACATACATACATACATACATGCCATACATACATACATACGGGTCGAATACAGAACATCCTTTTTTGAAGTCGGTTAAAAAATTCGTGCACTCCTCGCTAATCCGAGTGAATGAGTGAGCGCTTCAAATCTCTGTACCTAGACCTACTGTTATCTGATTCACTGAAAGTAGGGGAAAACTGGGGGTTTGTGGCAATATTTCTACCTACCATGCAGATATGCCGTTCTGCAAGGTTAATCCGTTCTTGCTGCGACTGTTTCTTAGATGGGTCTCCCATTTTTTTCGAGATCCATTCGGATTTCAGCAGCTGTTTTTAAGTCGTTATTGGTCAGACCAGTTAGAAGTTTGAGAATCTGAGTGCTGGTCTAAAACGTTATTTTTGTACCTTACTGTCCTTTGGATGCGAAGGTCAAAGTCTACTCGCTCCCTGCTAAGAAACTACCTTTCATCTAATTATATCCAGGCGCACCTGGTCAGCAAGAAGTCAACCCTAACAATATTATGAAGTAGTTACAAAAAGCCATTACAAGCCGGTGACATTATATCAAACAATTTATGTACAGGTGGATGTGAAATTGTTTTAAACTACATAGTATACAAAATGCCCGAGTATGTCCGTAGTGAGTGCATTGACACTTGGCGAGTGGCAGAACGTGGACGATGTAGAGCTGCTATTATTTTATCTGGTTATTAACCTGTAATGGACATAAAGATGCGGAGGCAGCGTTATCTGATAACGACAATGCTCGTTTAATTACATAAAATTAATTAGGTAGGTTTAACTATTCTGCCCTCAATAGCATAGTTACAGTAAGTCGTATTTTTGTCAAAAATGAGTTAGATATACAGCCGTGATCAAGATAACGAGATCTACATTTTTGTCTTACCCATTCATTTGAATCGCTTTTTAAACCAAATTTAACAATTAAAAATTTGCAGTAAGTTGAGTTTTTTTTTTTTTTTACATCACAAATCATTCTCGAAACAGTCTAGAGCGTACTTACTGCAACTATGCGATTGACGGCAGTATTTCGCTATTGCGTTGCCGCAAATTTTACCGTTACTAAATAACACAGTCAAAACAAGAATATACATAGGTGATTAAAAACAACTGATAAATTGCGCATTTTCCCTTGAAGTTTCCCGATAAATTTTACCTGTTTATCGCTATTTGTATTTTGATTCACCTCATTTCTTGAAATAGCTCATACCTATGATAGGTAATCTACATAAATATCTGCAGTGACTAAGTACGAGTAAATGAGCAGGCGTTTGAATAGGACTGCATCGGGTCCCGGCAATATCGAGGGCGACAAGTGGTACTTGTTGCGTGGGATCGAAGCTTTTGCATATAAATGCGATATGCAGGCGTGATTTGTCGCTCCACGGCCTGGACCAGTCGCCTGCGCTAAATGCTAAAGTGTGTAATAACTCGGAAAACAGCTCATAACATAACTTGCCCGGGAATAATACACGATCGATAATGCTGTACATTTTACACAAATACATAAGCACTATAATGTAGGATTTATTTCAGTTCCCGTATTACGGACGTGCGTCATTTTTGCAGTTTGTAGCCCTAACAATGTAAACAGCTTCCCGGAACATTATATTCAGCAAATTCAGCAATTGACACGTTTCTCATCTTTCACTGCAACTAGGCACTTTACATGCACCGAACTGGTTTAATATTTAGGTCGCTTTGTGTTTGAACGCAGCCCTCTGATCCACATTTCCTCTGTGCGATTAGTGAAATTATGCCACATGTGGACAGGATGCCTGGAAGTGCTTGCAAATGTTGCATCCTTGCATCGTTACATGTAATCTTCTTGTTCCATATTTAGCTCTGATCTTGAGCAGCCTCCACAAATATAATTGTATGTCCAAGAAATACCGGATTTGGGATAATGAGTTTCAAAGTAGATATGTAATTGTTTAAACCACTCAAAGTTAGAATCACGGTTAGAATATTGGTCTGTCTATCAATCTCTTCGGCCGGCTAACCTCACTAACTGTATAATACGTGCTAATGTTATTTTAATGGGATATTCTTTCTCCTTTCATCGTCGCTTTTCAAAGGGTTTTTAGTATAACGTGGAAGTAGCGGAGAGCACTTTCGGAAGAGCTGTGATCATTGATCTATGATAACATTGCAGTTGTAAAGTTACCATAATTAAATAAAAATCGGTTTCAGATTCAATTTAGTTAACAAACGTCTTGGAAAACCTTTAAGTGGTAAACGCGACGGGAGATTACATGAAAGTGGCGAGTAGTGGCGAGAGTGTGGCGACGTGGACAGCTCAGCAGCCTTCCAATTACGAGAGCATTCGAATCGGGTGCTGCGAGCGTTAATTAGAAGGATCCCCGGTGGCACGGCCACGTATAACTCCATATAACTCTTTGCGAAGCATGCCTGTAAACCAATTACCGGCCAACTGATGAACGTTGAGCGTGCACGAAAGTTCCCACTCAATTTCATTACGCTTGGCTGTGCGCACTAACAATTAGAGAGGTTTCTATAATCGCGATTAATTCATTGATTGGCAAAGAGGTGGCTTTAATTATGTATGCATAAATCATTGCATATTAATTGTTACGTGGAGTCTAATAATGTTTCGCTAAAAATCGCCAAAGAAGAGGAGCTCCCTTTCACCGGCTTCATAAGGTTCATAACTCATTTGTTGAGCTTGGTATAACCTTTTTTAACAAGCTACCCTCTTCTTTGCTAGATTTGCATCAACGACTAATTAAACGATAAGAATAGTTGGTCGCGCTGATTAACTCGAGACAATGTTGACGTTCTTTCTCCAGAATTAGCTTACTAACAGGTTATATGAGTTCATATAATTGTTTTTTTTTATTTGACTATTTAAGTCAAATCATTTTAATTTTATAACAATTTATTATTATGTATGTATTGTAGTATGTATTTTAGTATGTATTGTAGAATTGTATACAATCAAGTATTTTCTATCTGAACAGAGAGCTGTGCTGCTGGGGAGTTTGTTGCGCCACTTTTCACCAGCGAAAGCACTAGGAAGTGGTGAAGGGCGGGCGTTTTGGTGGACTGTCTTTTGTAATTTTGACGATCCAAAAGATTGGCTGGTTCTCATAATATATCGTTATTGTGTCAACGCTCTATTAAAAGCTTTTAGCGGCGATAGACGTCTGATGTTTGTCGTACGTTGTGCCGTCTCATCGGAGTCGATTATACAGACTGTGTATTTCCATTTCCAAAGTCGTTCGTCGCTAAGTAGCCCCGTCAAGTTTGTTTGCCTACCATCATGCTTGTGTAAATAGCAGCCAGCATCCTCCCCTCGCTGCTGTAACGCTCGACAAGCTTATTTACGTATACGTTTAATTAACACTTCAGCGGGAGTGGATCCAACGCTGCGTACTGAAGTAAGCAGCTATGAGGAGCGCAGTTGCTGATATCTTCGCAGGAATTATCGATGGTGTGCAATGGTGGTATATAGGGTGACTGGTAATTAGTGATCGATACTTAACACATGATTCTACTCATGACAACAAACAACTTTTACTATGGGACCAAACCTAATATCGCGAAAAAAAATCAGCTGTTCTCTACATTTTGACAACTCGTACGAACATAAATGTAGGGAACAGCTGATTTTTTTTCGCGTTTTCGGATTTGGTCCCATAGTAAAAGTTGTTTGTTGTCATGTTTAGAATCATGTGTTTAAGTATCGATCACTAATTACCAGTCACCCTATAAAGCATTATAAATAGTAGTGATGTAACACGTATCGACGATACAGTTAGACCGCAGACGCCAGGATTTGATTCCTGTATATTGCACAATGTACTCACATACCGTGAGCGCTGCCACAGAACGATCTATTCGATTTCTATATCTTCTTGGAATCAGCTCTGTAATATGAAATCTTTGTACCCTATGTCCAACCGCAATGTATCATTCTTTAAATCGATATCTTTCTCAGAATAATGACTGTCATTATGATGTTTTATATTCTTTGAACACTAATCGATTTTTATCAAACGCATCATTGTTAAATTGAAACATGTGTTATACTGCTTTCTGATAAAGAGCATACTTCAAAAGTAATTACGTTTTGTATCTATAGTTGAATGCAGATTATTTTCTAAAGACCCGTCGTAAAAAAGCTGCTGAATAAAATTGAAAGCTGGAATATATTTCATTATGTGCAGTCTACCTCCCCATGAAAGGGGGGATTTTTTTGTTGAGGTTTGCCTGGCAAACCTATATACATAGTTCTGTTCAGCTGCTGTATTAAAATGCGGGCGAAGCTTTTAGTGCATTATAGAATAAAAAATACTACGTTGCTGAATTTTATTTTATGTTCAACAAAGTGTATAAAACTTTCGGGTTTTAAGTTGAATAATTTATGACATTTGTGGCTTTTATTCTTGTTTTTAATACATATAGTGTCACAATTTCTGTTTTGGATATGCTGCAGTTAAAGCTGGGCAATTGCGTAATAGACTAACAGTAGCAATGACCATTCGTTTGATAGTTCAACAAAATTCATTGATTTACGTTGTTGAGCAGACAAATTTTTCGAACATATGGAACATTTGATTTTGACTCAGATTGTGTTTGTAAGTGTGTTACGCGTTGTTTGTTGTGAGCTGAATACAAACATAACCCATTTTACTTCTGTTCCAAAAACGAAACGTTGCCAAAATGTTAATGTTGTTTCGCTTGTATTGAAACATTGCGACAGCCAGCAGGGCTATTAAGGTATTCCAAAGACATTAAGATATGTAATCCGGAACCTGGAATGGTAATTTAGTTTTCAATGAGTACCAATAATAACTGTTTTTAACTGGGTCGTAATCATAATAGAGGCTACATTTATTGTGTAGCCAGCGGACATGGAAATAATCTTTGCCGTCTACCGTCTGCCGGCAGGCTTTGCACGCTGCGCCGAGCTTTGCTGGAAAATTGCACTTGATCCCTCCCCCGACCCACCCACCTCGCGTCTGCTCTCTCTGCTCTCTATATTTGGTTTCCGACCTACTACAATTATTATGTATCTACATCGTGATACCATTAATATTCAAGAGAATACAGCTCCGCAAATACTGTCCTGCTTCAGACAATACATTGCAGATTCGAATGTAAGTTAAATCTAAATCCTACAAACCAGCTTGCAGTTAGACATTATCAATAACGGCTGCAATAATTATAGGAATTCTTCGATAACGTCCGCGGCAGGTGGCTCGGCGTCGCGGGGCTTCGTATGCGCCGATGGGCCGTGATCGGTTTTTGCTTCGAGTTGTAGTGTAGGGAACAATGGCCGACGACGTGCATTCCATCCGCACCACCGTTAGCCGGCGGCAGTAATCGCCGCAATGATCACCTCGACCGCTGCGAGCTACTTGCGCCACGATCGACATGATACACCTAACTAATAAACATTTACCGCTTCCGCGCACCGTAAGAAAAACTCATTCCTCAAAAACATTACACAGTACATACTTTTTATAACTTGGGACGAGGAAACTTTATGAACATGCGAAGTTTCAAAACGCATCCGTTATGAAACTACGTAGTCCAAAGAGTTTTTATTAGCCTAAAAAAAAGTTCTTAAAACATCTAAATATATTTTGGATCTATAAATCAAATTAACAACTTTCTACGGACTTAGATCGAAATAAGAGTAGACGGGGCGCGGTTGGCTTCGAGCCAGACCAAACAGGGTAAAAAGCAAGGGCGGCGGCGACGACCGCGCCCCGAAATAGCGAGCAAAGTCAAGGCGTGCGCTTACACGACGAACTAACGGGCGTTTGAAGCACATCATTGCACGAATTGCTGGTACATGTTTTTAAATTCCAGCTAGACACGCCCTGCGACAGGGCGCGCCTACTGGTCGAGTTACCTTCCACAGAAAAAAGAAACAACCCATGTTAACTAATTAAATGATGTGTGTGCCTATCATGATACAAACGCTTCAATAACTACTATAAAACATAACGACCTAAATGTAGCAAAAAACAAGGTGGGGCCCGTAATATATTCGCAGACATAGCGCAATGTCTGGCTGTTCTAAAATGACCTACAAAAATGTTTTCTATTAACCTGTCGACACAGCGGTGACAACGGTCTCCTGAGAATTTAACATAATGTACATAATTTACCCCTCGTATTTTCATGAAAATAATAGGGGTTGACAATGTCAATGACAACTCGGTTGAATCAAGGTCAATCTAATTATCCTAAAGTATGTCTCAATGCATAATACCTAAAAGGAATGGCGCCGCGGCTTTCATATCAACGAAGGCCTATCACGTACTGGTGTTATGGGGCACAATAGCGGTGCAGTGGCCAGTGAGGCGGTGACTCACGCGCAACAGGCTTAAGACAGAACAAGGACATCCTCACATACAGCCAGCGCTGTGGCAAATCGAAACATAAACATGGTTACTCCATATCCGTCGGTGCTATTCACCATTGTGCCGCAACAAATTGCAGACATAATAGACTTCGCAACACTTTAAGTTTTGTGCCAGATGACACATAGATATTTTAAGGATAATAATACTATTAAGAAATTCTGTCGGTCGTTAATGTGTTCTTTGTGGTGGAAACTATGCCTAATAAGATTTTAATTGGTCGTTGTTTTTCTTTCAAGATAGATGGATATAAAATCTATGCTTTATTGTGCACCAGCATTTTAACACAGCCTATTTGCGTTATCTTTAAGGTGTGTTTTGTTTTGTGCAGATGACTTGAAGGCGGTGACGAAGCGTCTGATCGTGCAGGCCAAGCGGCAGGGCTCCGCCGACAATATCTCCATAATCGTGGTGTTCCTGAAGGACCCGCGTGACATTGCCGCAGACAACCGCCCGCCCATGGATCTTGGGTGAGCCTGATTGTTATAATATGCTTTTTGGTCTCAGTTATGAATCTATAGGATAGGTCTCCTTCTATTTCGTCGATATCAGAGGGGCAATTCTCGTAATTTTAAGAACGTTCACAGTCTGATAACAGTCTCAATCTGTCAAAAATGTCTTTAATTTTCCTACATTTTTGATAAGTTTTTGACATTTGTTTGTCGCGGAGATGAAACAGCGACTAGACTATGAACGTTTTAAATTACAAGAATTGGCCTTCTGGTCCTGAAGGTTTTCCTGCAGTCTAACTGCGTGACATAGGTATATCACAATCCGAAACATTTTGAAAGAGATTTTATTGGTTCATATGTTTTAAAAATTTGTTTGCTCAGCAATAAAATAACGCAATAAATGTTGTTGAACTGTCAAAATGAAAGGCATTGCTATTGGTAAGGAAGTATGTTATGCAATTACGTCGCTTGTTTGGTTTGTTGGTTTGTTTGGTTTGTTACGTTGCTTGTTCTTATGTGAGTGACGAGGTACCCGGGTACCTTAGCATTTTAAATTTGAAAATGGGGAATTTAAGGGGGGGAGGGGGAGTTTTGAAGTGTTAAAACATGATCCATATACCTTCGATCGTCTTATTCTCTATAATATGTCTGATTTACTAAAAAAAAAAAAAACAATTCTCATTTATTTTTATATGACCAGAAAGAATTTTTGCTAGCATTGACTATGAAGGAATTTCGTCAGGGTCATGTTT
Source organism: Eremobia ochroleuca (assembly GCA_949629135.1). Taxonomy (NCBI): domain Eukaryota; kingdom Metazoa; phylum Arthropoda; class Insecta; order Lepidoptera; family Noctuidae; genus Eremobia; species Eremobia ochroleuca. The sequence continues at coordinate 16,326,914 of OX451396.1, forward strand.
TGCTGTAATAATAGAACGCCAAAGTAATGCTTCGAAAGAGTTCACTTCTCATATCCGTGGCCCGTTACTATTTTAGTTGCCTACTCGTAGTTCGAAAGACATAAACGATATGGCTGATTGAGGACAATACCTGTTTTTAGAACTTTTGTAACGTGTTGCTAATGGGTATTACCATACCACATGTCACGGGCTCTCGGGCGGATATTAATAATCCCTATTTTTAGTCTACGCTATCATTTTATGATGTCATACTGTGTTGGGTGCAGGCATCTACAATGTCAACAAATTAGCTAATAACGTCTACATTGGAAGTCTTCTGCCTATATTTTTCGTCAAAAATACCAGTTCCAGCGATATTCGGCCGTTAACCGGTTACAGGTAATTCGTACATATGGAGCTCGTATACAAATGTAGACGAACGAATGACATTAACTTGAACCAGACGACCTTGGATGTGGTCAGCCTATCTTCTAACACGAGTCTAGAAAATGAAAGTTTATGTCACTTTCTTGGAATATATTGTTTTTTTTTGTGATTATACTTGAATGAACTCAGGTAAGTTCCATAATCAGTGAAATATATTTGTGTGAAGGATTAGTGAATAAGCCTATTACTCCCAGATTGTATGTAATTCTGGGAACTAGTAAGTGGTTTTAGTATTTCGTAGCCTATCTACAACGGATTAATGAGATATTATATGTATTTATAATATGGTTTGGAGCTCCAATTTCACCCACATTTTTTGGTCTGCAATACCTGTTACAATATTTAAGTTAGAAGAAACTTTGCCTAAGCAAAATACTTGTTATCTTTGAACTCTTCACTAAAACTAAATTAAACATAGGCTGGACAACGCGATGATGAACGCTCCGCCGTTCACCATCGAAACGGAGGCGTGCCGGCGGCAGGTGGACGCCGCCGCTGCCGCAGCCGCGGCCGCCGCCGACGCCGAGGCCGAAGAGTGTGCGGAAGCTGAAGCCGAGGCCGAGGCCGTGGACAACGGCGTGGACAACTCCGACAGCGACAGCGAGGATCTCGGCCCCGAGACCGCCGTCGATATTGACGCAGATGACGTAGACGCGGAAGCGAGGAATCAAGAACCACAACCGCCTACCCCACCTGCTCATGCTGGTGAGTCTTTAGTCCTAGTTTTAGTTCTGTCCTTCTTATCTTTGTGTCAAGACATCTAAATTAACGAAAAAAATGCCTAAAATCCTCATTGGGAGTCCTCATTGCCATAGTTGCATTTGCCATAGTTGCTGATCTCGAAAATGTGGACTTTTCTGGAATGTATAACACTGATGACGTCAACACATCAACAAGCATATTCATCGATTCTATTATTTCGGTCGTCTCTAAACATTCAACTCAAGTAAATGTCCCTAGGAAAAAACATGTTATAAAAGCTTGGGTCACTCCAGGACTGTTAAAATGTATACAAAATCGAGATAGAATGCATATTAAAGTCAATAACTGTCCAGATAACCTAATCCTAAAAACTACCTACACTCGGTACCGCAACTTCTGCAACGATTTACTTAGGAAACTTCGAATTGCTTATGAAACTAATGAATTAAAAGAAGGCAAAAACTGTCCCCGTAAACTGTGGCAAACAATTAACTCCATCACTAACAGACATAAACCGCAGACAAGTCCCTCCGAGTTGTTGGAATTGCACGATGATCACAAGTCTTCAGTTAACGAGGTGTGTCACTTCTTTAGTTCCATAGGAAGCGACCTAGCTGATAAAATCACATCACAGCATCAAGCTTCACACACGCCAAATACCGTCCATTCCCACCCATACCGTATTAGTCCCCAACCATCACAGGTTAACTCCCTTGCTATTCTCGATGTCTGTGAATCTGAAGTTGAGGCCCTCATACTCCAGCTACGCGACAAGAGTGCCGTGGGCTGGGATGGTCTGTCGCCTCGGTTGTTGAAATGCTCTCGACATGTTTTGGTCCCACCCATGACTTTCCTATGTAACCTATCCATCAAAACAGGTGTATTCCCTGATGCTTTTAAAAAGGCTATTATTCACCCGATTTACAAGGGTGGGGACAGAAACTGCGTCACTAACTACAGGCCTATCTCGGTACTACCAGCTCTTTCTAAGGTCCTAGAAAGGATTCTAAACAACCATCTTAGGCGATTCCTTGATAAATACCGCATTATCTCTGACAACCAGTACGGCTTCAGGCCAAGGGTGTCAACAGAGGATGCGGTACTGGAACTCACGAAAACGGTTGCTGTGAACTTGGACAGTAAAACGAAATGCCTCGGAATCTTTCTGGACCTCTCAAAGGCGTTTGATACAGTTTCTGTCCCCAACCTCATCTCAAAACTGGAAGTCATAGGTGTGCGTGGTCTCACTTTAGATATCTTTCGGAGCTACCTTACAGACCGTAAACAGTGCGTCAAGATAGATACTTACCTAAGTGATGAGGAAATCATTTCCTACGGCGTTCCCCAGGGAAGCATACTGGGCCCTACCCTATTTCAAATTTACGTAAACGACCTGTGTAAGATGAACCTACCAAATTGCAATATTTACGCCTACGCTGACGATACTGCAATCCTAGTCCGTGGCTCAACTTGGGATATGGTAAAGGCAAATGCGGAATCTGCAATGTCTTCAATAATGATATGGCTAAACTCTAACCTGCTAACGCTAAACCTCAATAAAACTACCTATGTTCCTTTCGGGTTAAGACGAGGTAGTACTCCCGGATCAGATTTCACTCTTAGAGCTCACTCCTGTCCTGACCCCACGGTACCTAGTGCTTGCCCCACAATAAGCCGTTCAGACACTGCTAAGTACTTGGGCGTACAGATCGATTGCGGACTAAGGTGGGACAAGCAGATCGATACCCTTACTTCGAGAACTATGCGTCTAATCCACATCTTCAAGTCCCTCAGAGATTCTGCTGACAGTACCACGCTGAGGCTGATTTACTACTCCCTCTGCCAATCTATACTCGGGTACTGTATAACTGCTTGGGGTGGTGCAGCTAAAACCTTTTTTCTTAGAATAGAAAGAGCACAAAGAGCAATACTAAAAGTTATGACAAAAAAACCTTTTAGATATCCAACATCCTACCTCTATGCCGACTGTAAAGTGCTAACAGTGCGGCAGCTCTTTGTGCTTAAGACTTTACTAAGGATACATAAGTCCCTCCCACCTCCGGACCGGAACAAACGCACTCTTATCATACCCAGTACCCAGCACAGAACCGCTTTCGCCCGGCATCAATTTTATATCCTTGGTTCCTACCTGTACAGGAAAATCAATAATAAAATAAAGATAATGGATCTAAACTCCCACAATCTGAAAATCAAACTGACTGAATGGCTACTGCAAAAAGACTACTCATTCACGGAGTCTTTACTAACATTCATAGAATAATCACAAAAATCATTATTCTACCCGATATGACACTCAATACACGATCATTCATTCATCTACCAACCCCTATCCCGGCATACTCAGGCTCTCACACGCCCCCGTAGAGGTACGCACACACTCCCATTCTCACCACTTATACACTTACACCTACTTGATATCACTCACACACACACTTACACTCACACTCACACTTACACTTACACTCATTTACATATCGGCACACAAACGTATTACTTACCACCCTTGCGCTAAGCCCTCTGGCTGATTCTATACCTACATTACTAACCGCCCTGTATGGCCTAACACTGTCTCCTAAGATACAGGACTACCTAGTTTAGGAGACAGGGTTACATGACCTGTGTAGATTTATGTAGATATACCAAAACGTCTTATATATTATGCTCTTGTGTATCATGAATCTTGTGTGTATCATAATAAAGATTATTATTATTATTATTATTATTATTGTTGGCAACTTTGGTGACTGCAGAAGTAGCCTTTTCGTTCTGCTTGTTTTAGCGATAAATTTGATACCTGGCATCACAAGATATTATAATGTTTCAATCTACTATAGACGACACTGTTGATGCAGTAGCTGAACGATATACTTTTGAAATACCCACAGGGTAATTGCGTAACACACTATCAGTAGCAGGGGGTTTCATTTTGACAGTTCAACAACATTAATTGCATTATTTACGTTGTTGAGCAGACACACTTTTCGAACATATGGAGCATTGGATTAGCAATATGCTGCAAAATGATTCAAATTGAGAGTAATAGTGTGTTACGCAATTATGGTGCAGGCCTAGATGATGTAAATGTGACAGATTTGGTTATGTAACGCACCCACAACAATAGAAAGTGTTAAAAATTGCCAACTCTCCAATTAGGCAAATCTCACTGCAGAACCCCGGCCCCTATCTCATCTGACCTAATTCCGGGACGGTCATGGGCGAGTTGTCGACCTTCCTGCCAAACCCTTTAGCCATTACGAAATGTTTCCCCGAATTTGAAGCCGTGTCGATAGCGAATTAGCGATACTCAATTCTGGCATCGTTCGACGCCGGAACGTGTCGGGTTAGAGATCATGATTCGTTACTATGGACGAGTGACAGGTAGCCGCCTAGCCGGATAGCCTACGTTTCATAATAACCCACTTCCTCATGCATGACTCGCCTGAGTGATACTACGCAAGATTGTCCGGGATGACAATCAGTTTGCCTTTTACCCTAATATACGGGAATATTTTTTTATAATGTACAGACACAGGCCAGCACATCAAGCTACTACAATCTGCCAAATTTCTTTAATAGATTTTCATAAGGTTCAAAGTTGATTAGGAAAATTTGACAGTTTCGGGTAGCTTGATGTGCTGGCGTCTAAACATGTATTGTGGGTGAACACATTATGAAACAATTAATATTTGATTAATGAATGATAGTCTTAAGAGGCCGTGCATAAAATTCACTCGCTACTGTTTAGGTTAATTCGTCGCGATTCTATGTTTGTGTGCACAGTTCATGCAGATACACGCACACACGGGTGAAGTTCGAGCGTAGTGACCGCTTAAACAATTTTGATCCTTTAGAAGATATTATTTTAAGTAACATAATTATTAGTGTACGGCTTACAAATAAAAGCCTGGAATGTGTGTGTACTGTATATTTATCACAATCAACAAAAAATGGTTCAATTCGTAGATACCTTTAGACATTCAACAAAACAATAAATAAAAATGATGATACAATGATATTTATTTTTGTAGATTGTTTGTAAAAAACACTTTTACACGTCAAAAATAAATTATGTAACAGCCAATTTTTTTTTGAATTGATGAACAATACCAAAGAAAGGACATTCAGGTAGTCCACATAAATTACTCCAACTTTCACATCATCGTGCAGAAACGTACCTTTTTTTAGAAGTCAGTTGTTTTTTTTTATATAAAAGTTTTTATTTTTCACTTTTTAGTCATACCTACCTACCCCAATCAAATTCATATAACACTACTTGCTATGTAAATATCAGTGACAGGAAGCTGCATCTGCGTGATGTTATGTTGTGCGATTGCGTAAACAATGCATACATATGCGATAGCAGCAATCGCGGTTGTTTTACTGGTATTTATTGAAGAGTTCCGTTGTCTGTCTCCGAAAGTCATCACCAGATCTTTACGAAATTTCGGCTGTCCAAAATCAAAACCTAGCAAGGGACATTTTTGATGAAACACGTTTTCTTCAACCAATATTCCCAAAATTTTTTGCTGCGTCTATAGCAAAAACAACTGTATTTCTATCTTAAATAGAATCGGAGATATGAACATGTACGAACCTAGCAAGTGCACTTCGTACTCGGTGTTTACAAAGTGAAAAAGCTAGTAAGTAACATTTCCAAATACAAAAACCTATTAAGTACGGTACATGCTAGGTTTTTGAATTTGTGAATGGACTTACTAGGGTTTTGAATTTGAAATTAGTCTTTTTACTAAGTTTTTGAAGTTGGAATTGTCCCTTACTAGGTTTTTGATTTACAATATCACTGAAGTGTTGAACACGATTATCAAATAATGTCTATAATAAATAATAGTAAGTCGATGAGAACTAGGCGTGCAGGACGAAGAGGGACGCTCTACTCCCGCGCCGCCTGATCAAGCTCTCGAAAAGTACAAAATTGATTCGTCACAAAGGAATTCAAAGCATATAAAGTATTTTTCGATGGATTTGCAAAAAGTAATTTTGCTGCCTATAATGCCCCAAATTAAAGAAGCTGTTTTTATAAGTCGATTAATTACATTTAATCTAACTATTGCACCTATAAGTAAGCAATCTCCTGATCCAGCTACTTGCATAGTTTGGCACGAAGGTTACGCCGGTCGAGAAGCTTCCAACATAGTTGATGCTATTTTAACATTTATGAAGAATGAAAGAGATTGCCAACATTTTCATATTTGGGCTGATAACTGTACAGCCCAAAATAAAAACTGGACTCTGTTTACGGCTTTAACTACTATAGTAAATACAGAAACAACGATCGAGACTGTGACTTTGAGTTACTTAACAAAAGGACATACTCATAAGACTGCAGATTCGGTGCATGGAAATATTGAAAGAAAAATTAAAAGACAAGGAGACGTTTTGGATTTCGAAGACTTTAAAGATGTCGTAAACAGTTCAAGACAAAAAATAAAGGTCATAGATTTAAGTGATTGTAGGAGCTGGCCGAAGAAAAAAAGAGCACCAAGGAAAACGGATAATGAAGACTTGATGAAATCTTTCTTGCTCAGCCAAGTTGTCCAAGTAAAATTCGTTACTGGATCGAGAAAGATTCTTTACAAGACAAGGTAATTATTAATAGTAGATAGATGTAGTAGTGAGTTTAAAGTTAAACCCGTTGATTAATGACTATGGAATTTTCAGCTTTGATGAACCATTTGTGGAGTTAGACTTCCTACCAAAAAAATTTCAAGTAGTTGGGCTGCCTGAAAAAAAATCAGCTCCTCGAGGCATTCCTGGTCAAAAAAAAAGATGTGATTGTGGCAAAGCTGGTACCCTTAATGCCAGAAACAAGGCGTGCGTTTTGGGTTCAAATACCCGTAAACAATGAATCAGTTGATCTCCAAACTGGAGGCGAAGTAGCTGAAGAAATTTGATTTTTTTAAGTTGATATTTTGTTAAGTTGATTATGTACCTTATGTTCCTCAATAATTTAATTAAACCATTTTATATTAAGTCAACTGTTTTTTTTACTATAATTATGCTACTTACTTGGTTGAAATACGACATAAGGTATTAAAAATAATAAAAAATACAATTCAAAAACCTAGTAAGTGTTTTTGCTAGGTTTTCAATGTTAGATCCAAAAACTAATGTATAGAGAAACCAATTAACAAACCTAGGTAGAGATCTAACTAGGTTTTTGCTATTGGTTTAGTATCATACATATCTTGAAGTATCCAAAGAAGTCATTAGTAAGGCACATAAAACTTGTCCAAATGCATTTTCATTTAATTTATCTATTTCGTAAAATAAAACAAATCATAATTATTGCCATGAAAACAAGATATGTTTAAAAAAGGAATTATATTCTAAATGGCAGCTGAAAATGTTTCATGTCCTCTCCTGTAAAATTAACTCAGATGTACTTGCTAGGTTTTGATTTTGGACAGCCGATTTAAATGGGACCATTTCGGAACAAACTTCTATCGAACAAAAAAAAGAATTTTGCAAATCCGCCCATTTATGACGGAGTTATGCCCGAACATACATAAAAAAAAATAGAAACATCCGAATTGATAACCTCTTCCTTTTTGAAGTCGGTTAAAAAGGAAAGAAAATGACCTAAATAGTCTTCACACTACTTAGGTTTTTTCTTTCCTTTTGGTGATTTATAAAATAACAATAATGTTTTTCATAGTCTAAATATTCACATCATTGCGTAATAAATACATTCATCATGTCAAGTCAGGTTCAAAAGAAGTAAAAAAAAATACACTCCGCGCAACTTGAATAAGACCAATATATATTACAACCATATACTTATTTATAAGAATAATTTGCATCAAATTAACGCTAAACGGTTTCTTTTTGTACGCTGTGTAGATTATTGCATTTTGTTATGCAACATGAAACATAATCGCGCCCTTGGTTAATTTAGTGCCCAATAGCAGTGCGCCACTTGATTAAGACCAGTAGCATTTTGCTGCCTGTACAGCGAAGAAGTGCGTGTCTATCATCTAAGTGTACTTATTATACTCAAACAATTGAAATGTAGTAGTGTCAAGTAGTGGTTTTTTTGTAAAATTGGTAAAAAAAATGTTTAACATCAGAAAAACAAGGCAAAATAAAAATTTTGCATGAAGAAGGATATTCACACAGAACTATTGCAAGACGGATTGGACAATCACATCAGGTAGTGAGTAAATTTCTCGAAGAACCTGAAAATTACGGGAAACGTTTTAAAGGGCGCATAAAATTTACTACCACGGAAAGGGAACGTCATGCGATATTACGTGAAGCATCGAATTCAACTTTGACAGCAAGGCAAATAGCAATTAACGTCGGAACTAAAGCCTCATTAAGAACAGTTTAGAAGATATTACAACACTGTCCACATTTAAAACGTCAAAAGATATAAGTGAAGACCGGCATATAACTGAACGTCTTATATTTGCTCGTGAAAAGATTCACTGGAAAACTGAGTGGTATAAAGTTATTAGTGGTTAATCTCGATGGCCCTGACGGCTTCTCTTATTATTTTCATGAATTGCGAAAAAATGAACTCATTTTGTTACGACGACGTAAAGATTTCGGTTCAATAACTATATGGGCAGCTATGTCATACCATGGGGCGATTGATTTAGTTTTTCTGGAAGGTAGACAGACAGCTAAATCATATGTTGAACTGCTGGTAAAGAAAAGGATACGTTTGTGAATGTCTGTAGGGGTCAAGATTTTATTTTCCAGCATGATAATGCGAGTAGCCATAAGGCCCACATTGCACATATATGGTTAAAAAAAAATCAGATCAATGTTCTGCAGTGGCCTTCAAACTCGCTTGACCTTAATATCATGGAAAATGTTTGGGGATGTCTTTCTCGTCAGGTGTACGCAAATTCAAGGCAATATAATAACTCAAAAGAGTTAGGGAAAGCGTTACAGCAAACATGGAATAATATTTCTGTCGAGTACCTAAAATCTCTGTATACTTCAATACCCTCCAGAATCTTTGAACTAATTAGAAAGAATGGCAAGAATACTAGTTATTAATCATTAAATTAAACTTCTGCTACAAAAAATAATATGTGTTTTTTTCAGTGGTCTTATTCAAGAGGCGCGGTACAAAGAAGCATACTCTTGTTACATGCAATGCACACAGTTTTCACTGTACATCCCAAAGGGCAATGTAATTGATCAGATTTACTTACTTATCTTATAACGATATCATACACGAGTTTCAAAAGCTCTTAACACATTGCTTTATCAAACCAGAGCTAATGTGTGTGGTCTTATTCATGTTGCGGGGAGTGTATAAGCTCAACATATCTGGTCAAAGTAATTTATACATAAATCAAATAAAATGTCATTTATTCAAATTAGTTAGCAAATTTTTTATACATCATTTACATAAGACATTCCGCCATAACGTTAGTGGATCAAAATGTGGTAGTCGGCGTACAATCTCGGAATTATATTTACGTATAACTCGCGAGCGCCTGCGAAGCAAAGTGATACGTGTTCACGCTGGGAGAGCCCGGTTGTTACTGACGAAATCGGGTTCGCGCGTTCGATAATATAGTTCACTTTGCCTATAATTTACTAAATGAAGTTATTGATTTTTTATATAATAAAATTTAGATTCTATTAAAAGGTTAACTTAAGATTAATGTGTAATTTTTAAATTTTCCTAAAATTGTTTTTTTAGTATGGAAAAAAATACTTATGTGTCTAAACGTTTTCTCAACAATTACGTCTTTCAGCATTTTTTTTCTGCTTTAATTCGTATTGATGTCAATAATGTTTTCAACCCATGTAACAGTAGGCTATATAATGATGTTACAAACATTTTTTAATGTGCACAATCTTTTGTAGTTTTGTTGTACAGCGTAGCCAAACCATCACTCGCTCCGTACTTTTGCGGAAAAGGGTGTTGGAATATGGGTGCTTGCCATGATTATACAACGTGTCCCAGAAATCAACGTCAAGCCGAAAACGGGCAATAGGCCAAGTCGTGACAGCTATTAGAAAAATATAAAAAAAAATCTTGGTCATGTACTTTTCGAATTATAAGCATTCAAAAATAAATCTCAAAAAGTGACACCCTGTGATGGTTTTTCAAGTCCCGTGACTACATTATTAACATTTCGGTAGTTTTTTTCTCTGTGATGTAACCATGAATAATCCTTCTGTAAATTACAGTTAAAAGTAAAACGTAACTGCCTCAGTTCTAAATTAAATGTTAGATTTTTGCCCAATATTGAATTCAAAATAATGACATCACCCAACTTTAACCGACTGTACTGAAAAAAAAATCTACTACACTATTTTGGCAAGTAACTTTAAAAGATGGCGCGTTTAGTCAGGATTCCAAAATGGTATAACACATACTAATTGCTACTTCTTAATTGAGAAAAAACATTTTTTTTTTATGAAGCCGTATTTCATAAAAGTTCGATTGAGACGAAGAGTGACGTTATTTTGACTAATGTGAGCGAGAAAGATTCATTTTAGCTAATGTGAGGTGACGCTACTTTGACAAGTGGGAGCGAGATAGATAGTGACGCTACTTTTATCTAACTAAGAGGGAGACGGATTGACACATCATTTCATATGTGTGAGTGAAACAGATAGAGACGCTACTCTGGCTAAACAGGGATGCGTCGGCAAATTGTGCAATACTGCAGTACGTTACGCTCTTTCGTTGACTGCACATCTTTTTGTATTCGTATTGACTTCGTACTTACAACTGTGGCTTTGTTTATTGGACTTGATTTGCATTGTAATTTGGATTTATCTGCACCGTTTCTGACAACCCCGGACTTGTTTTAATCGCAACCCCGTGTTTGTGTAGTGTTTTATCATGCCATCTCGATACACCGCACAGGAATACGCCAACATGCATCTCATTTATGGAGAATGCTTATGCAACGCCAATGCCGCAGCAAGAGTGTATCGTGAGAGATACCCGAATGCTGAGCGTCATCCCGATCATCGAGTATTTATTAATGTGCATCGGTCATTATCAGAGGGTCGATTTCCTAGCCAAATGGTTAGCGAGGGAAGACCCGTTATGCCCTACGAAGCCGAAGTCTTGCAAGCAGTTGAAGAAGACAGAAGTATCTCAGTACGTGGAATTGAACAGAGCATAGGAGTCCCCAAAAGTACTGCACATCGTATTTTAAAAAAGAACGAGTTTCACCCATACCATGTACGACGAGTACAAAGTCTGCTACCCCGAGACTACCCAGAGAGAGTACGATTTTGTCGAACGATGTTGCAGAGGCACCGAGAGGACCCGCGATTCTTTGAAAAAATTCTATGGTCCGATGAATCAACATTTAAAAAGGACGGTTACATGAACCTCCACAATTTGCACGAATGGCACGTGGAAAATCCAAATTTGATGCGGGAAGATAGATCTCAGTACCAGTTTAAAGTAAATATGTGGACGGGAATTTTGAATGGTAAAGTTATTGGTCCAATCGAGCTGCCGGAGAATTTAAATGCCCAGGGTTATTTGAACTTCTTACAGAACCAATTACCAGAATTATTGGAAGAAGTGCCACTGAACATTTACGGCAGCATGTGGTATCAACAAGATGGCTGCCCAGCGCATTATGCTCTCACTGTACGAGAGTTTCTCAATCGAGAATACCCCGATAGGTGGATTGGGCGGGGTGGTACAATTTCGTGGCCTGCCCGTTCACCCGATTTAAACCCCATAGATTTTTTTTACTGGGGTACGATAAAGGATAAAGTGTACTCTAAACCAATTCAAGATTTAGACGAGCTGCGCCAAAGAATTGCAGAAGCCGCTGAATACATCAACTCAAGAAGATACGCCCGTCTTATTACGCGATCATTTTTAAAGAGATGTAGAACTTGCATTGCAGCTGAAGGAAAACAGTTTGAACATTTGTTATAAAACTTCGTAAATCTGATTTAATAAAAATTATAATAAAAGAAATCCAACGACTGAATTTTATTTCAAATGCACCTAAAACCAACAATGTACTTTCGTTCCTCAATTAAGAAGTAGCAATCAGTATGTGTTATACCATTTTGGAATTCTGACTAAACGCGCCATCTTTTAAAGTTACTTGCCAAAATAGTGTAGTAGATTTTTTTTTCAGTACAGTCGGTTAAAGTTGGGTGATGTCATTATTTTGAATTCAATATTGGGCAAAAATCTAACATTTAATTTAAAACTGAGGCAGTTACGTTTTAACTTTTAACTGTAATTTACAGAAGGGTTATTCATGGTTAGATCACAGAGAAAAAAACTACCGAAATGTTAATAATGTAGTCACAGGACTTGAAAAACCATCACAGGGTGTCACTTTTTGAGATTTATTTTTGAATGCTTATAATTCGAAAAGTACATGACCAAGATTTTTTTTTATATTTTTCTAATAGCTGTCACGACTTGGCCTATTGCCCGTTTTCGGCTTGACGTTGATTTCTGGGACACGTTGTATACATTATTTAAAAAAATCATTCAAGCCATGTAAAAGAATAATAACTCGTCTCTTACGATAACAAAAAAAAAAGTTCTAATTCTTCTTGCCTTTCACACAAGTAGTGATCTAAATTGTTTGAAATGAGTTGATTTCGTGCACGGGGCCTTAAGTATTTTTTCATCATAGGTATACTTAATTAGAATGACATAGTTGGTGGTATGATATGATAGTCCCAAAACCTGTAATGTTATACGTACTTTAAACTTCAACACTAGTGTGGCTAAGTAATAACAGCCGCACGGGTCGATCGATCAGGTTAAGCTATGCTTGCCGCGGTTGGTTCGTGGATGGGTGACCATCTTCACATACCAAGACCCCTCCTTGCCTCGGAAAGCACGTTCAGCCGTTGGTCCCGGCTGTCATTCGTGGATCTTTGACAGTCTTTACAGGTCGTCAGTAGCCCGAAAGTCGGACAAGATGACTAGCAATAAATAATGCTGTCCCGTTACATTGAATACGACCACGCAAAGTTGAAATAAAATGCGCTGTAGGAAGCTAATCCTAAGTATTCTCAAGACTCACACCCATGAGCCACATTTCAATAAGAGCAAAAGAAAAAGTAAAGAATCGTCTGTGTCACGCTTTATTGATTGTTACACACATTCACCCACATCCATGCCGCGCTACGTCCGTACGTAGCCACTGTACATGGTGTACATTTTCTAGATGCGATTGTATGCAGATGAATCGATCGCTGATCAGATTAGATTACGAACTTGGAAGTTCGGAATGAGTGCTTTCGCCCGAAAGATATACGTGAACTTTTTTGTGTTCTTGGCAAATAGGAAGCAGTTCCCTTGATTTTGTTTTACTATCAATGATAAAACTCGTGAGAAACCATCACCTATACTTGAATTCACAATAAAATATGCAAATAATTACTCCAACACCACGCCTGTTAGCCTGTAGGTTGTTACGAAAATTGTATTTTTAAGTGCCTACTTGAATAAAGCTGATTGGTAAGTATTATTATAGATTTTCAATATGATAATGATTGTCTACCTACGTAATAAGGTTTTTTTTAACTAAAAACTTACTTGCAAGTGTTTACACATCACAAAATAAACATTATCTGCAAAAAAACCTCGCATACCTTCAAAACCTACCTACCTCATTTTTTATTTAAAAACCTTTTTCAAAGTTCCTTGAGTAAAATAACCACGAGATATGGGTGTTCTTAATGTTTACGTTCATAATTATTAGCTAACATTACAGAGTCATACAGATAACAGTTATCTAACGAACTGCCTAGTGCCTATGATAAAAGCGGGTTTATTATTATTTATAAAAATATGGCTAGGAAAATAATTATTAGTCAAGGAGGATAATAATAAAATGGGAATTATTATAAAATGACACGGCATCCCTATCGGGAGCACGCGGGCGCCCCGCGCGCCACAGCCCCCTCGCCCTCGTGCCGCTGCCGTCCCGCTCGCTCGCCTCGTCCCTCTCGCAGTCGCTCATTGAACGTCCAACGGATCTGTGCTACTCTCGAAAGTTGCTGCTATTGTAATCGGGGCTTTGTCTATATTTTTACGGCTCGAATATTACACCGCCAGTGAAGATAATAATCTGTGCAGTGAAATTACCGTTCACGGTATGTGGTTTTTAGCGAATGTTGTTGATTATTTTCACATACCGAACAGTTTGTGAAAGGTTATTTCTGTGTTGATTCATGCGGAGCGGTGTTCTGGAAATAGATCGGTTCGCCCGAAGGCGCATCCCTCGGTGGTCGGTGAGCGCAGGATTCCCGGAGGTTCACTCACATGTTCTCTACATTGTCCAAGTTCGATCTCGGGCGTGTCTCCGCTGGCCGTTCTCGTTCTCGAAATGGCGTCCGCGAATGTCTCGCGAGTTTGAAATCGCGGCGACCGGTAAAATATCGTTGCTAGCACGCCGCTCGTAAACAACACCGGCGTTCATGATTTATTGCCGCTAACTCAAAAGCTGATGTTTTTGTCTCCAATCAAGCGAATGAGTTTTTTTGTCTCAAGGGTGTGTCACCTGTTGATATCGTGAATTGCGAGAGGGGTGAATGTTGCGTGCTCGCCAGGTGTTCAGCGTATTCCTATTGTAGTGTTGTAAATATCATAGATACAGTGTTTTCTTGGTGTTGTGTGCAGTGGAGGAGGGCCACGTTGACGGTTCTGTGGCGGATAATGTAGCTGAGAGCGGTGAAGACTCCGAAGACGAGTGGAACTACTTCAAAGGCGAGGGCGAGCGAGAGGAGCACCCCAGCGAGGAGCCTGACGAGCAGCCGCGCTCCGAGACACCCTGCCAGGATAATGTGAGCTCATTTATGCATATTACAATACTATCTAATCCATGAATGCATGTTTTTATTTCAGACTACAATGTGTGTATTTATCGTGAAAGAAAAAACAAACATCAACATTCCGAAACAGATGAATCATACAGTTGTGTGTTAGAAAATAAAGATCCTAACAATACATTTCTACAAGTAGTTTTGAGACTAAACTTGTAGTGTGTTCATACATTTTATTCAAAAACTTACATAGCTTTGGTAAAGTGAGACATTATTCATGTTGACCTTCAAATCATGATTCAATCTGTATTATAGGTTGTGCCTAAATTAGTAAGCAGAAATCATATTGTAGGTTATGTAGGGAGAGTATTACTAATTGATTTGTTTGCAATATGTTTCAGTCGGCTTGGGAAAGCAGCTCAGTAGACATGAACAGTTCACCACTGAACCCTGACGCCCCAGTGTTCATACCTGGGAGCGTGACTGGTTCGGACGTCCTGCTCGCAGAGTCACCTCGCAAGCCGCTGCCGATGGATGACATAGAGCTCCCGGATGAGGCACAGTTTGACACAGGAGCTGAAGTGAGGCCAGCCGAATTATTAGACTTGGATAACTGTGATCAGCTTAATGGCCATCATGTGAGTATTCTTTGGAAATTATTTATATTTTCTTAAAGTAAAGTTCAAGGACAATATCCACCATGTATAGATAGTGTAATTGTTAATAAAAAAATGTTATGTGACTGTATAACTAACATCACAAAAGAGAAAGTTATATGAATACCTAAATGCCTGTTCAAGTGAGAGAGTGTGGGAAAAATGACTTGTCTAATTTATTTGTGAAATGATTGTCTGTGTATATGTATAGCTTACATAATTATATCAACACAAAGGCTATAATATCCCATATCCTGTATCTAAAACAGGTAGTCTCAGGGCCCTAAGTTACCTCTTTCATGAACACAAACTAGAATTTTGTGTTAGTAATGACTTGCTTTAGTTAAAGTTTATGTATTTCTTATCAGCTGTTGTATTATCGCATTTATGCGGAATGGTGAGCTATTAGTAACAATAGATTATTTGGCAGGAGTGTAATAACCTTTAGTGGAACGAATTTATAAACAGTTATCAAGAAATGTCTGACAAAAATGTTAGTCACCTAAGTTAAAAGGAGTGCAAGGAAAATGGCCGAAACCTTGTTTAATTAGCAGTTGGTTTGCTGAGAATTCATGGTCTTTGTTTACACAAAATCAATTAATGTTCAGATAAAATGTGTACTCAATTAAAGTCATTAGTACTGAAACACAAGTGTCATGGGAACCATTGCAGTGTATATAACACAGAATTAAGATAGATGAACTTTGTGTTTAATGTAAGTTTTTCCTTGAAAATGTTTAAACATTATTTATGTAGGTTGTCAGTTACATAGTGGTGACGAAGTAAGACTATTTATGTGTACTGTAGGCTGTTATTTTAGATTTTGCAAAATTATATGGTAATTAGGTATGAAAGTTAGTATTTCTAGAAATAGTTAACAACAGCATCTGTTTGTCCTATAGTTTGATTCAGTACTTTATCAGTGTTGTCAGAAAGTATAGAATTATTATTTCAGTAATTAGCCTGTAATTTTCACTTGTTTTCACATTGTTATGCAATAACAAACTGAGATGAATGGCTTAAGCGCTTATTACACTATTCAATTTGTAGGAAATCTATTAGCAACACTAATTAGGAAGTTGCAATCTAGTGATCACACTAGATTAAATTGAATTCTAAATCGGACAGACAACTCACAATCGTGAAGTAGAATTACTTTGGGTTGCACATTACGATGGTGCCGTATCTCTCAAAACAACAAAAGATAGGGCTTAGGGGTGAGAACAATCAACATTAAGAAAAGGAAGAAGAGAAAGTGCTGGGTTAAAGAATACTTGCTGTTAATGATGCAATTACACTCGCCTAAATCATAAACAATTTAGGATTTAGTGTGGTCGGGGACCTTCCAATCGCTCTAAATCGGAATCAAATTCAAATTCTTTATTGCATTCATGTGTAAATGAATTACATCTTTCGATTTCCTAATTAGATTTCCTACAAATTGAATAGTGTAATAAGCTGTTCTTATCTACAGTATTATTATGGATGACAGGAATACGTGCATCTGTGCATACAATATTCGGGGTGGCAATGGCAGTGGACATCGACGCGCAACCAAAATGTCAATGCCGCCTGCATTGAAATTTTTCGTCAGATATAAAAAAAAAACAAATGTTTTCTACAAAAGTGCAATGCCTATGCGGTCCAAATCTATGGAACAGCTAATATTTTTTTTAATAACCTTATAATGGTTTCTACACTTGGGGGGGTCTAAAATAATGTGCTGAATTCATGGTTAGTTTGCGCGTCGATCTCGCTGCCACCCTGTATTTTTTTAAAAACAGTATAATTTAGCAAGTTTCTTTTGTATCAAGTTTAGTTATAATGATTATACTAAGTTATGACTTATAAAGTAATGTTTATTTTCAGAATGTATCACTAGACGAAGCTGTTAAAGAACACTTGAATGGAAATGATAAGTTTAACATGGACAGTTTGGGCTTTGGATTCAATGTTGGCATTGAACCTGATAAAGTCAAGGATAGTGGTCTCATACAAGACTTTGAGAGAATACAGAAAGACACTACTGACTTTTGCAATATTCAGGTTTGTTTTTATTTCTTTCTTTTAGTGTATTTGTGGCCTAAAGCCAGAGCATGAGGCAGATGTTTGTCGCACAACGCGAGGGAGGCTTTTATTATGGTCATTCTTTTGTGTACTTTCATTTTAAAAGTCCCAATCTCTTTTGCAAATATGGCAGTAAACTATACCAACCAACAAGACTAGCAATTTTCAAAGATAATCTAAGAAATTAGTTTTCATTAACCTTTTAACGAAATAATAATAAAATATTATATTAATAATAATAATTATTTTAGTTTTTGTACTAAAGTTTCTATTGTATTTCTTGTTCAGCTTAGTGTGCATACACATGAGCGACACGCGTCAGCGGCAGGCGCAACTGCAGCTGTAGACACCCGTGAACACGTCGGTGGCTACCGTCGAAAACGTGCCACTCATGTATTTGAGTATGGTGCTCAAATACACGAGCGCCATGTTATCGACACGAGTTGACATTTGCCTCTGCTGATGACGCTTGTCGCTCGTGTGTATGAGCACTTAGGCAGAGAAGAAGGAATATGGCATGTATTTAACGCGGCGACATAAAATAGTAGGTTGGCGACAAAAAATAGTAGGTTGGCAGCTACGGACGGCGGATAAAAAGTAGAAAATGGGCATTCTTAAATTAAACAACGAGGTTGTGTAAGAAGTAGTCGACGGAGCCCCGCTTTGCGGGGCCCCTATTTCCGCCTGCAGGGTTTAAAGGAACCTAACACGAAGGAGGTTAATATTAGTCGCCATGTCATTATTTTTAGTAGCAAATAGTTAGTCGCCCTTATAAGTTGTTAGTCGCCTGGAAAATAATATTCCAAGGAATATTAGTAATATGTATAAAGAAGCATTTACTTAATAATCTATTTAATTTGCAGGTATTCCAAACACACACAGAAACTAATCCGTTTGCCGTTGAAGGCAATGAGGAACTGTTTGAAAGGCTGAAAAATAAAGAAAGAGATCCAATGAGTATGAGTTTCTACCAAGAAAAAGATGACGATACTTGTGAGAGACTCTCCAAAAATGAATCACATGTTGATCTCAATGCTGTCCAGACCTTACCTGACAGTGATGATGAAGATGTCCAGCCAAACGGTACCTATGAAAATGACAAAGAAAACATCTCCCCAGATCAACACACAGATTTGTCAGAACTAGAAAGAGATATTCTAGAACCAAACAATGATATCATCAGGTTTGAAGACAGGCCTGGCGTCCCACAAAATATCGGAAACTTCGATCAAGGAAATAATTTCGCAGATTTTGTAACTAGCTCTAATAATATTGAATGTTATTCAAATATTGAATTTGAATCAAGCAACATCAATCAAGATACCGTGTTGCAAACAGACACCCCTGAATCTCACAAGTTACTCTTTGAACAAATACCTGAAATACCTGATGGCAAGAGTTCAGAATTAGGATTTACAAATGATGAGACACAAGACCGCTCAGAGAGTGAGAAAGATGTCAGACCTTTCACACCTCAAGATGAAACATCACAAGACATTGAAATGGAAAGCAAACTTGAAGATTCACCCTGTCTTGAAACAGCACCAAAGTTGAACCTAGATGACATGAAGGATGATGATCAAGTCGAATCTCACCATTTGCTCGAGTCCGAGCAAGTGGCCTCTCCTGTACCTACAGAAATCCAACACGCACATTCTACTGAACAGCTTCCAGTATCGCCTGCACCACTTGAGGAATCAAAACCTGAAGAATCAAAATCACCAGAACCTGTTACAGATATTGATGAAATTGTTGCAGTGGAACATGTAGATGTTCAACAAATAGCAGAATCACCATGTGAACAAGTGACAGTTTCAGTTGAAGTTGACACTGAAATTGAAACAGCCACAAAAGTCAGTGAGGAAACTGAAAATGTTGAACAAATTATTTCTGAGATAGAATCAGCACTTGAAGCACCTGAAATCAAACTTGACACTGACCACCTAACATCAGAGGTTTCCCACGCTATCGATGACGAGCTGGCAGCAGAGTCTCCTCTGCCGTCCAAGTCGCCTCTTCCAGCTGAAACTCTTCTCCCCAGTGAGTCCCCATTGCCGACGGAGTCCCCTCTTCCAAATGAGTCTCCGATTCCGAACGAGTCGCAATTACAAGCGGAGGAGTCGCTACCACGTGAGTCCCACTGCCCGCGGAGTTGTCCCTGCCAACAGAGTCACCTCTACCGGAGGATACGCTGCTGCAGGCCGAGACTGTGCAAGTTAGCGAGTCTCCGCTGCCAGGCGACTCTTCATCTCCATTACCGAGCGAAATCATTCCACCAAAGGAGTTTCCACTACCGATCGAGTCCGAAGCTCCCAGAGAATCTCCAGTGCCTGTCGAGAGCCTGCAGACCACTGAGTCCCCGCTGCCTGCACACTCTCCTCTACCTGCACACTCGCCGCTACCTGCACACTCACCATTGCCTACAGAGTCTGATTTGTTGCGAGAATCA